>JBBPCS010000386.1:3823039-3845685 GCA_037974645.1 Hollardia meadi | reverse complement strand
TAGGCTGTGGCGTTTAAACGATGCTCAATTGGTACTAAGGGGCCCAAAGTGTGCCAAGAAAATATCCCCCACACCATCACACCACCACCACCAGCCTGAACCGTTGATACAAGATTGGCTGATTAGCTACTTGCGTTAACGAGCAGTCGAACAGGTCTACCTAATAAAGTGGCCGGTGAGTGTATATGTGGATATATGTTTTAAGATATTTGTAGATAGATACAGAGATCTATATAACAGCAGCTTTAACTCATATTGGACAATATTGATGACTGGGTGCGGAGGGACCAAACATTTAATTGATCACAAGTATATTACATTTACAATCTACAGTTTTGTTTATATGGTTCTCATTCTAGTTTCTAATGCACACACATTGTTGATTAATGGATTTTGTACCTTGTATCCTAGCCTGGCCTGTCTGACAGCTGCAGGTCACCACTCTGACTGTCTGAAGCTGGTGAACGACTGGATGGTGACAGATGGTCCCACCTCCGACCTTTACATACTCAGAGCCCGACTGCACAAACTGCTCAACCAGGTTACAACTGCAGGGAACCTCTTACACTTCAAATACCTAAAACCAGCAGCATATACTCTTTGCATCTCAGGCAGTTAGCTGATACTGTAAAATGGATCAAGTTGTTAAATAGGACAACCTGTAGGGCCACAGCACTGCCAACAACCAATAGCGAGGCCACAGACAACAGAAGTGTTTTGTATGAGGACCCAAAAATTTTTGTTTTTCCTACTAGCAAAGAAAACTGCTAAAAAACAAAATGTTTATGATGTTTCACAGCTGAAGGTTTTATACTATAAATGCAGATTTTTCAAAGAAGTTAGTGCAGTGAATAAAAATATCTTGCAATATAATCTAATAGCATGATCATAACTAATATCTGGTGTATCATATATTTAGACATAGAAAATTAGTTGGTACAGTACGACAGACTGGGTTAGAGAACATTTATACTGTAGAAAGTTGCATATAGTATCTTAAATATACTGCACCCACTCTAAACACACAATCAGTGGTTTTCTCGCCTATCCAGACATCACGATGTTATCAAGATATGAAGTCGGCGTTGGTGTTGAACCCAACTTCTCCGGAGGCCCGAGCCCTGCTGCTGCAACTGCAGGAAGCCAGTGAACAGGCCAGACAAAAGGCCGTGGACAAATCTTTGACTGGCCAGCTGCCTGAAGCCCTCTGCATGATCAATATCGCTCTGGAGAACTGCCCACAGGACGGACGCCTTTACCTGTTCAGGTGAGTCCGAGCAATATGAAACATTCAGACAAGCTGCATGTAAAAAATGGATGGTTAAACCTGTGGAACACATCCCTGTTACAATGGTGCTGTAAAATAAAATCAACAAAATGTACAAGGTGACAGAGGTGAAAGAAGTACTTAGATCTTGTACTTAAATAAAAGTAGCAGTCCCACAGTGTTGAAATACTCTTTTACAAGGAAAAGTCTTAAATTTTTACTTACGTAAGAGTACAAAAGTCTTAGCATCAAAATAAACTTAAAATACCAAAAGTAAAAGTAACCTTTAACTAAGTAGTAAATAAGTGTAGTGTAGTACAAATACAAAAAATGACTCTGTATTGTTCTAGAGTAGAAGTATAACATAGCAGAAAATGAAAAGACACAAAGAAAAATAACCTCAAAATTGTACTTGTACTTGATTAAATGTACTTATTTACTTTCCTCCACTGCAATTTGACATAACAGAGTTTGACATATTGATAACCTGCATGTTTTTGACTGTGGGAGGAAAGCAGAGCACCTCCTTTTTTAGTCTGACCAGCAGCCATAAAGTCAAGTTATTGATTCTGTAACAGTTTTAAACAGAGAAAGGCTCCAAAGGTTAACATTTGAGAAGTAGCATCAGCAGATAAATGGTTTTCAAGAATTGATCAATTAAATTCTTTTAACACATTAAAAATAATGCTTTATTCACCAATAAAATCAGCAGTACTTTGAGGAAAAATTCGGTTTAATCAGTTCTTTTAAATTCATTTCAATGTATTCCTGTTGAACTAAGTTTGATTCTGTTTTATTTCTTAGATTTATTTAACCTCAAATGAAATACGTTCTGTTTCATTCACTCTAATTCTCTGTCCACCAGAGGGATTCTGTACCGGCGCCTGAAAGACTTCACAGCAGCCATTGAGGATCTCGTCCAGGCTGTGGAGCGAAGCGAGGAGGAGGAGAAGGAGGTCAGCGGTCAGGCAGAGGCCAGGAAAGAGAAGGATGAGCCTGAGTCTGTGCAAGAGGAGGCGCAGTTTCAGCTGGTTCTCACCTACAACGATTTTGCTGTTCAGTGCTTCAGCAGAGGCCTCTACGCTGAGGCGACTCTGCTTCTCAAAAAGGCCATCGAGGAGGAGAAGGGCCAGGCAGGCCTGTACCTGAACCGGGGAGGTGAGACATGGGGCTCTCGGTCAGTGAGTGTGTGTGTATGTGTGTGTGCGTGTGTATATATTTTTATTTACAGAAACATAATCACTTTGTGTATAATTGAAAGGAAGAGCTTCTGAACAGGTTATACTGTGTCACCACTCTCCACTACACAACTGAATAACCATTTAGTCAATAAATATACTTTGGATTTAAATTGTGAGTAAGTTGCTTGCTGAATGAAGCCTCAACAGTTTTGATTTTCTTATTTCTCATTTGTAAACACACTAGTGCAGAAATGATTAGTTGATTTATAAATAAGTTTCAACAACTTATTAATCATTCATTGGTTCCTGCTTCTTGTATGTGATGATTTGCTGAATTTCACTGTTTGATATGGTTGTGAACTCAATATCTTTGAGTTTTGGGCTGTGTGTTGGACAAAAAAGAAACATTTGAAGATGTCAACTTGGGCTCTGGGAAGTTGTGATGGACAATTTTCATTGTCTTCTAGAGATTTACAAACCAAACTAATAATTATTAGTCATGCGATTGTACCCCTGATCTGTGAAATCACCAAACTGTGCGAACTGAATGATGAATTAGATTGGTTGGATCCATTTTTTTGTTTCTCTGTGTGGGTGTCAGACTGTTTCTTTAAGCAAGGAGAGTGGTGCTTTGCTCTGGCTGACTACCAGCAGGCTGAGGAGATGATGCGACCTGATGACCTTGCTGTCCGGCTCCGCCTCGCTGTCCTCCACAACACGCTGGGCTCTTTCTGCTTCCGGGATGGGTCAGAAGCACACAAACACATTCACACAGAAAATCCTAGAGAGAAAGGCCATCTAATCTTATTCAGATGCATATTTGTTAGTGTGGTTGTATGTCTGCATCTGCAGGCATTTCCAGGAGGCAGCTGACATGTTTTCTCTGGCCATCCGGTACAACCCCACAGCCAGTCAGTACTATGAGAACAGATCAAAGGCCTTCCGAAAGCTCCTAAACTTGAAGCGCGCCAGACAGGACTTGATCTGCATGCTGATCCTGGATCCCAACAATGAGGAGGTCAGATCTTCATCTCACCCTCCAGATCATTGACTCTGACATTTTTTTTAAATGGTTTGGTCTATTGAAATATTATAGAACCTTTCATTCAATAAGATGAACATAATTTGAACTTTTCATGTCATTTTGAGTAAATACAACACAAGAATATTGAGATACTGCTGTGACAGTTATCACAGTATTACTGTATATATTTAGGTTTTGTTTTTCTATATATTGTGGATATAGTAATATTTAGGTGAAAACATCTCATATAATGCATTCAGTTAATGAATTCAGTATGTGTAATACCCAGAGTTTATTTTAGATCAACTTCTCTTAATTAATGCAATTAAAACGTGATACTGCATACTGATCATTCTGGTCCAGACATTTTTTTTTTATTAGTGGTCCTCTTAGAAAACAATGAATTTCTTATGAATATTTCTAATGCTTGTGCCAGTAAAAAGTAGTAAATCATGTGTGTTTGTGTGTGTAGCTGCTGCCTATGCTCATGCATCTGTTCCCTGGCTGCAGCATGTCTGAGGTTTTGTCCAGTTCAGAAGGACAAGTAGTCAGAGTTCAGCTGATAGACAAAATCCAGGCCTGCAGCTCATCCTCCGATCAACAAAGGTCAGCAACACAAAAATTCATGACAAGGCAGGGCTGCACCTGCTTTACAGTGACTGTGGAACAGCTGACAGATGTTATGATAGATGCACTGCAGCCTAACATGTTACTAAAGAAATATTCTTCCACACCTGGGAGATTCCAACCAGTCCAACCAGAGTGCAACTAGTTTGCTGCTGGGCCACTCCGCCCATATGTAAAAATACAACTGCTCTTTGTTTTGCCAAATTAGGACTGCATGTAACCAGCAGGGTACTCAGACAAGTAAATGTGTTGTTTTAATGTGTTCTTAGACTAAGTGAGAAGCTCCAGAGGATGACTCTGACCAATGAGAACACAGCGAGCCAATCAGAAGAGCCATCTGAAGTGGGAAAGGAGCTGAAGTTGTGTGTAAACCAACAGGAGATGCAGATAACTGTGAAGAGCCTTCTGCAGGTACTGACAAGAAATCCATAAAATATGACAGCATTAGTGCTACAATTGTTTATGTGTGTTATGTTCATGTCTCCTTTTCAGTTCTTAAAAAAGTCTAATGTTTTCTGAAAGTATTTAAATATCAAACAAATATCCTAAACAACTGATAAACATACTTGCATAACTAGAAAGAAAATATTCATATTTTTTTCACTACTGACAACATTTTAAAACCACCTTTACCGCCTTTCAAACCTTTTGAGTATTTGATACTCAAACAAGCAGATTGCAACATGCAAGCTTCGGTTTGCAACATGAGATCATTTCCTATCCTCTTAATTTTGAAAAAAAAAAAAATCTAAACAAATCATACTTGCTACCAAAACACAATCATCTGACACCAGTTGCAGTCTCATGTAAGCAGTGCTCACAAAATGCTTTTATGAAACAAGCTCCCTCGTCATCAGATATCCATTATCTTTTAATGCAAGTTAAAACAAACATGCCTAAAGCAAATTAATGAATTAACAGAAACACAAAGATGATGTCATTTTCTATAGCAACAAGGATATTGAGGAGGTTCCGAATGTAAGGCAATAATGGACAGCTGTTCTTTTGTGTTACAGATTGAAGAAACGGTTTCAAGGGTTCCTCCATGACCGTCAAACTGTGCACCACACTGGGCCTTGCCTCACCACACACCACCCACAACAGTCACACAATGGAACAGGACCAGTCCACCTTTACATGAGAAGAGGCCGTACTACACCAAGAGATTTCGAGAGCTCTGAAAAGTCTGTCTCAGCGGTGACAGTGGAATTACGCTCACTGGGAAAAAAAATCTATTACAAATTTGTAATCTAGTACATCTGACAGTTGCGTTTTTATATGCATTTCTCTTTGTCTCAGACTTTAAAATGATCTGAGTTGGCATTTGATGGGCTTCAACTTTTGCTGTACACATTGTGAATCACATTTAACAATACCTGAAGAAAATCTACAATGCACAAAACCTCAACCATGGTCCTTTAACATGAAGTATTAAGGAAAAAAATACATAACTCTTTCATGTGAGCAAAATATTTAAAAATCTAAATAAACAGTGGCAAGACCTCAACGTGGCGGTATTATACTTTAATAATTAGGATTTTGTTATGTTCTGTAGTCCAACAGGTGGCAGCAGAGGCATAATTTTAAAATGAAGGCATTTTTCAGGATGCTCCACTACTATGTTTCACTGGTAATATCTTGTTTTATATATGACATGAGATAACAGTTCTCTGTCTAATTTGTTCAATTCAGTATAATTCTTTGGACACCTAAACTGAGGGAAAATCTGTCAAGGCAACATGAGATAAATACCAAATTAGTTTCTGTTTTACTCTCAGACTTTCACATTTTTCTCTCTCTTCCTCACTGTCTTTCTTTCTTGAGTGATAATATATATATGTATAATAATAGTACCTGTTCTCTGAAGCCAAGCAGTGTCTGACCTGAGATTTCTGAAGCCCCTCAGGTTGTGTTATGCAGGAAGTTGACCCTCTCAGATTCACCACCGGCCAAATCTGTGTCACTGTGTTGGTCTAAAAGGGTTTTCTCACATTATCAGGCAATTCCTAATTGTACATAAGATGGCATTTTGATTGATTGATGAGGTGCAGCAGGTTCTCAGCAAACAGAGAGCTGTCTCATCCAGCTGTCAGACCTGTTTGCCAAAGGCCATTCTACAAGGCAGGGCAAAAAGTTGTCTGTCATAGAGATGGGTGAGGGACAGTAAAGGGATAACAATGCTCACTTTTTTTGCGCTGTCTCTTCTTTAAAGGCCTTCATGATGTTGCAGTCAGTTGTGCGCATGAAAGGTGACAGAGGTAGTTGTTTGAAGAGCTTCCACATACTTGTTTGAAAAGCCTTCTGCTGACTTGGCATAGCTTTTGGATTGCCTGGTTCAGAAAGTTACAAAAGTAATGAGAAGCAGACCTCCAGCTTCTGCCGTCGCGTTGAAAAGGTGTGTGTGTGGAGGGTGGCTGTCAGAAGTAGCAAGATAGTTTTAAGATATGTTGTTGATATACTCCACATATATTATACAGTAATCATATATCAAGATACATCAGACAGACCTCTCACTAGCTATCTTTTACATCTGTGGCCTGCCTAGCAATAAATGAGCAATGAGTAGGCTGTGCATTGTGAGAAAGTGAGCCATGCGTTATTTACTTGCATGTCTGCTTAGATAGTTTGCTTGGTTTGTTTGCATCTGCGTGTTGTGTTACAAAATAATTTGGGCCAGTTACTAGATTTTTCTGCAGGTTTTAAATGCAGAGATGAAGTGGAAGGCTCAGAAAAAAGCTAACAAGTGGACCTTGAGTTAAAATAACCTTTGTGAAACTACTGTTCCGAGGGCCAAGAATGAACTTCCACACTTAAACAACAGTATATAATAGACAGAGATAGACTGGTTGTTGGATGCACTGATGACACTTAAGGATGCCACCATGATAATATAAAAAAATAAGCAGATAAAACGTCCCCATTTTTATCCACATCAAAGACAAATGGATTATACCGTGATTTCTTTCCAGTGTCCTTACTAATGCTTCTGTTGCTCAGCCGAAGTAGTGAAATGTGATTGGCGGTTCAAGTTTATCACAAGTTAATTAGTATCAGCAGTGAAGATGTGCTGTGGTCGCAGCTCTGTGGTGTTCTCCGAGAGGCAGCTGACCTCACAGCATTAACAACAGCTGTGGCAACAGCTGACACACAGAGAAAGGACCTGTGGCACACTTGCTGCTGTCTCGCCACAGAAAGTACCCACACCACATAGCTAAAAGCACAAACATACCAAACATACCAGAGTCTGTCACAGTCACTTCACGCCGCACACTTCGTGGCTTAATTAACTCTAATGAAAGTGGATACAGTGTATTTTCTCTTTACCTTCTCTGAAGAGGCCACCACATGTGGAATATTGGAGAAAGTGCTCTTTTCTGGTGTAGAAGTCATATTTTTTATTTGTTCAGATGTATTCCTTCATTATATTTCGGTACCCACTGAAATTCCACGCCGCCATGGAATGTAGGTGCAGACGACCATGAAGGAGACAACCACGCTCACACGTGTGTCAATCAAGGATTATTGTGTTGAGACTGTCGATGAGTAGTGCGACCTGTGGTAGAGGGCCCAGGTTCAGACCCTCAGATGGTGTGTGTGTGTGATTCTGTACAGGCTACATCCACACTAGTACGTGTGTTTGTTCTTGTAAGGACCATCCTGAGGGTCAGTTAATCCTCAAAATTCTTAAAACTGAAGACATTTTGATGGTCCTCAAAACGGCTCTTTTAAGGTTAGGGCATGAACTTATGGTCAAGATTAGGATTTGATTGGTATTAGATTTCCATAAGGGTACTGTTAAGGTAAGGAATTACAGAAAGTCTTCACAAGCATAGTAATACAGCCCTAAATGTGTGTGGGCTTCAGCCCCTCAGCAGAGTGGTTCGGGATAGACGGTGGTCGTAAAGGAGCTGAAAAGTGTTTCACACTTGTGCAATAAAAGGCTCAAGTTACCATCCTGTCAGGGCCGGGAGACACAGCCAGCCGTGTGGTGCCAGTGGCCCAGCCAGCCAGGTTTCTGAGGCCAGACAAAAACACCTTTCTCTGGGCGCAGGAGCGGGTGGCTTGGCCTCCACTCAAAACATTTAATGTTGAAGAGGTTTATTCACGTTTTGGCTGGAGACTGTTGTGTCTAAGATACGCAGAACACGTTTGTAGTCTTTGGGTAGTGTTCGAGGCAGGTGACGTGCAAGGACGCACAACTCCATGTCCTCCTGAAGTGAAAGTGGAAGGGAATATGTGGGTTTGGAATTGGATTAGTGTTGCTAGACTGGAGTGGGCCTTGAAGTATGTGCCAGTCAGGGATTTGTTGGCTTCTGCTAAGTACATATCCCTGCATTATGATAATGGCTTGGATGGTTGAGGCTGTTAAAATTCCATCCTTTCTCTAAAGACCAGTTTAAAAAAGGGTCACAACATTTCATTTTATTTTCAAAATATTACAAAATAAAAAACAAACACACACTATACTGAATATACAGTCTTCCATACCAACCCCTTCTCATGCCCATCTCGTCAGATATCGACGTTTGGTCACAGCCCTTCCCTTCCTATCTAGATGCACAAGGTACCCTTTGGCGTCAGGCAAGGACACACAAGGGTTTAACGTAGCAGCAATGTGAAGCCGTTCGTGTCAGTATCAGATGACTTGAACAGATGACGTAGCGCAACGCACTGTATTTTCAAATGCGCCAAGATGGGTGGAGGTCGGGGTTGAGTGAAGGGTCACACACATGACTTTCACCCAGGAGACCGGAGTTCGCGTCCCATCTGAAACCAAGCGTCACCACTCTCGTCATCACTCATTTCTTGAACCAAGTAGGTTTTGTGCCTAAACTTAACCAGACGTCACCGATCTTTTCCTAAACCTAACCACGTGATTTTTGTGCCTAAACTTAACTAAACGTCACAGTTGTTTTGTGCTTAAACGTTACCAAATTAACGTAGACCTTGTGCGTCAGGACAGGACGTGGAAAGCTTAGCGCATCATCCGGCGACGCAAAAAGGGTACCTTGCACGATCAAACGTCGATATGTGACGAGCTTGGGATGAGAACGTGTTGTCCGTACTGCAATAAATAATATAATGATAAAAGTTCACAGTCTGAAGAAACGATTACGCAGTCTGAACAATGCACATTAGAGACAGAGGTCATAGCCAAAGCTGCTCGGTCAGTGAACCAGAGTTAACAGACGGAGGAGTCCACCTGTTGATCCAGAAACACACCAACATCTTTGGGGTTACAGTCTGACGTCTGGGCCGCCACTTCCCCCCGCTTCAAACTCTGATGCTCTGCATGACACATTTGGCACCTTGAGAACGTATAAAAACAGTAAAAATTTGCTTTACAGTCTTGTAATTCTTATAAGCAAATTCAGCCACCTGGTTCCTTTCCCTGAGAGAGGCGGGAAAGAGAAAGAGGAGGGGGGACGGACAGACAGAAGCGAGCAGACGAAGGGTCTCCCCTGAGGAACATTTCTTAAGACAATTTATATATTTTGGAGAGATAAAACATCTGCCTGTTTGTTCTTCTCATAAATTTTCCAGTCAGTTTTACTGGCTTGTCTCAGCCACCGTCTCCCTGTTTGTGCTGTGTGTGTTCTTTTTTAGCGTGCTGCCTATCCTCAGCTTTGGACAAGTGCTTCAGACAGCTGTGTTCCTATTGGGTCTTTGAGGGGACTGAAGGCCTGATTCACCTTTTGCTCTTGCCCTTAAATTTTAGAACCACATTAGGGTGCTTTTGTTTCTTTACCTGTTGGCAGTAACTGGTGGATTCCTAAAGTCACTGCTGACCTTAAAAAAATCTACCAGCCAAAAAGTGTTGGTTTTTTTTTTTGAAGCAGAAAGGAACGTCCACATGATGGTTGGTTTCCTGCTGAAGTAGATTAACTTACCAGCCACATACAAGTTTATCAGCATTTGGCTGACAGCTATTTGGTGATTTTCCAGTTTCCCGCTCATAGCCGACCACTATCTCTGCCTGTTCTTCAGGATGAAGTCCTCCTACATTAGACCTGATAGTTATGTTTTTCAGTTCACTTCCAGCCATTCATCTCTTTAAGCTTGCTGATGCTGGTCCCTTTGATAGGTGTGGAGGGCGGGGGGTTGTAGAGAGGCAGGGTGGGGGTGCTGCAGCCTCGTGTCCACAGCTTCTCAGTGGGGACTGTCCACACTGTCCGAGACGACTTCTTCTTCGGCTTGTCTGTTTTCTCTTTAGAAGTAGCAGGGGACATCGACTGGAGAGGGAACAATTAGGAAGCAGGATTAGTAAGAAATAACAGCGAATGATGCTGCTTTATTACAGGATCACATTATACCCCTAAATAAAAATTTCACTTTCTGTGTAGTCCATGCACCCTACTACTCTCAGTCTATCCTGCCTTCACACGAGCTGTCCAGCTGCCTTTAGCTCCAGCTCCCCTTTGTTATTTAGATAAAATAAATGTAGCATACACAGCAGCAGAGAGTGAAGCAGCTGAGCTTAGCAGCGTTTCGTCCCGTCCCTGCATAGCGATTCTTCTTTGGCAGCAGCAGGATGAAGGACACAGCCAGTGACAGATGGTAGAAGCTGTGGACATAGGCGTAGTCCCACTCCTGCAGTGAAAAAAAACCCCCAGCACATCCTATTTAAGATGATTTCATTTATTAATGTTAATTTATTTCATATATAAAATATGTAGCTAGACAGTCAGCTGCCTTTTTTAATAGTTGTATACAAATGAACAACACTAAATATGTTTGTCAAAGCTTCACATGAGCAACTTCAGAATTATAAACAAATGTTAATGGATTACTTTCAGTATCTGTAAACAAGGCAGAAATTAATGATCTAGTTTAAAAAAAAAAAAAAGTAAATCAGTGAGAATATAGGGCAAATAATCTGCCTACTCATGATCTTGGTATTTTCTAATATTTGTGTGTTAGGATTAATTTTAATTTGATTGTCACCTCAAAATAGAAACGCAGCATCAGAGCGAGAGCACCGAAGCAGCAGCCTGGACCGACCTGCTGCGTGTACACTGTCTTCTCTGGATACACCGCCCGCAACTGCTTCATCTTCTGCAGCTGAAACAGCAATGATGTCCACAGTATAGACACGCTCAAAATTCACGAGAGAGACTGATTGATTTGATGGTGAGAGGAAAGAGAGGGGGCAAAGGAAGGAGATGAAAAGTGGAAGGGAGAGATGGTGGCGGAAAAAGAAGAGTGCAAGGAAAGAATGGAAGAGGGGTTGACAGGAGAAAAAGAAAATATGAGAAAAAATAGAGGTAAGTAGAAGAGAGTGCAGAAGAGGACAGGAGAAGGAGAAAAATGTTCAAAAAGGAGAGGATAAAAGGTGGAGGTCATGTAGAAGATGCAAAAGTTAGTGAAGAAGAAGAATGATAAAATGAAGATGGAAGAGAATAATGAGGAGAAGGAGAAAGACTGAAAAAATATTGGACAGGACTATGGACAGAAACTCACCCATTTGACAGTGATGATGAAGACAGCTGACCCGATGGGACCAGAGTAGATCCCATAGCCCCACCGATCCTGGTAGATCCTCACAGCTATCGTCAACACTCCAAACATGGTTATACTGGCGCGCTGGGGTTCATCAAAGTCTCCCAGAGCTGGAACAAGGGAATATGTACTGCGTGTGAGACAAGAGTTCTCCAGCTTGTTCACTGGGCTATTGAAACAACAGCAGTGTTACATTTATTTCTCATTATCAGACTAAGACTGATCATTTTTATTAAATTAAGACCAAAATTGCACTTATCCCTTATCTAGGGACCCCGAAGCCCCTAGAAATCCCATAAATCCAGCGTGAAGCCCAGAAGTCTGAAGGTTTTTTAGTTTGGATTGTATTCTGGTGTTTTCCATGAGGAATGCACATCACATATTGTGTATGGTATATAATATTGTTGAAGCAATTGATTCATGACAAAGGATAGCCAAATATCATGGAGGCTTACCTGCTTGGCAATAATGAACTTGCAAATCAATCCAAGTCAATACACCAGAACAACGCTGATATATACAGGCCTGGGCACAACGGATGATTTGCATTTTAATTCTTTTTTTTTAAAATTCTTGCTTGGTGACATTTTTTAGCTGAGCTTGGATTCAATATTTAGTCTGCCATTTTGACAATCACTACACCAGATGACAAAGAGGGTGGACCAATCAGTGAGGTCAGCTGTCAAAGATTCACAGCACGTGATTTAAAGCCCTTGTTGCAAAACCTCAGGGGCTTAGATGGGTAGATGGCAGAGAAGCCAGTGTGTGCGTGTGTGTGTGTGTGTGGTCATATAAGAGAGGAACAGCAAACATGTCTGAGCAGATGTTAGTTGAAATCAAAGACACAACATATGCTATTAACAACTGTTGCAGCGAGAGCTGGTTGTTGTGCTTGGAAAGTGCAGTTGTTGAATATTAACTAATAAACATTATTTTCTTTGATTAAATAATGTTAGTTTAGTATTTCCAAGTGTATCAATAATAATAAACTATGTTTATATAGCACTTTTCAAAACGTAGTTATAAGGTGTTTTACAAAGCCAAATAAAATGGTTGACAACAAATGAAGACTGTTTTAACAATGAAAACAATTACAAACAACAAACAACATTAAGCCAAAGGAGCTAAATATAATAAATATTGAAATAAGCAGAACAAAAATAATAAAATGGTATGAGTCTGACCCTGTAACAGCACACTTTAAAAAATATGTTTTTGAGAGGGATTTGAAAGAGGTCATGGAGCATGCCCGTCTGATCTCCTGATGGAGGTTGTTCCAAAGAGTGGAGGTCCTAACAGAAAAGACCCCATCAGCCTTGATCATCAGGAAAGCCTTGGCTGGGGACCGCAGGTTGCAATGGGCATACAATATATGGTGTCAGAGGATCTGTGATGTGCTTGGGTGCGGGTCTAGAGCGGGCCTTAAATGTTACCAACAACATCTTAAAATCAATTCTAAAATTTGCCAGGAATTTGCCAAAAGAAACCGATGCAAAAATGCAATATGGAATGAAGACAAGTGGAATCACCGGTAGTCTCTTAGTGTCTTTCTCAAGGTCACGATAATAGACATTCATTATGTAAATAAATGTGCAGCTACCCACTGCAACCACAAAATCTGTTGTGTAGGACTTACCGATAAGCGTGACCCACATTGAGAGAGCCGTGCCGTAAACACTGAAGTACTCCAGAATGTCGTATCTCATGAAACACAGGATGGAGAGGCCTGGTCCATCACATGCATGGTAGATCTACAGAAAGACAGGCTCAAGTTCAACTCAAACAGGTAGTTGCAGTATCTAGGAGTTTACTGACGGCCTACATACAGTTCAATTTCAACAGCACAATAAGTTGCTCCTATAGAAAGTGTGTGATCACTAGTAGGTCATTTTTCCCCATTAAGATAAGACATCCATCCTGCAAAAGGATATGAGATTAGGTCGTAGATATTTGAGTTCAAGTAGCTTTTGGATATGAGAATATTTTTATTTTTAGAACTAAAAGGGTTAGGGGTTGGATTTGATAAACAGATTTCATACTGGATTCATATTCAGTAAAATGTTACTGAAACACCCAACCTCACTTCTTGTGAGTCGAAGAGCAACTGGGAATAATAAAAACGAAGCCTTTACATGAGCAATTTTTTTTTTAAATAGAAAGAAATCTTCTGATCAGAGCCAGGAACATCAGTGCTATCAACTAACTGCATGTTCAATCACCAAGATTTCACTCAAACACCACAATCAAGCAACACCGTTTCAATCTCTCACATCCAAACAGAACCATAAGTGTATCCTCACCGCAGTGAAGAACATGGTGAAGAAGTAGACCATGGCCTCCATGTGGAAGCCCCTCTTGGCAGCCACGCTGGCTGTAGGCAGGAACACCAGGCTGCTGACTGTAGGAAGCAGCATCTTGGCAATAAATGCACCCATGGTG
Organism: Hollardia meadi; assembly: GCA_037974645.1. Classification (NCBI taxonomy): domain Eukaryota; kingdom Metazoa; phylum Chordata; class Actinopteri; order Tetraodontiformes; family Triacanthodidae; genus Hollardia; species Hollardia meadi. The sequence continues at coordinate 3,831,647 of JBBPCS010000386.1, read as the reverse complement.
AAATGGACTGTCAAAAGTTGTGATGAGATGTGGATGAATATCCTTCAGAATTTCCTCAGTCTTTGAAATTATCTGATGAATGTTTAAAGAAGATAGTGAAGAAAGTATAAGCTATGCACGCAAAGTGATGTCAACTATGAAATAAGATGTCCTGAGGTCCCCTAGTTCTTATTGTGTGTGCCTAGTGTGTCTGATAGTGAGCGGATGAGCTAGAGAATGCATATACAGCACGTACACTCCCATGCAGCACGAACACACCCAGCTGTCCAGTTTGGCCCTTTAAAGTTTAAATGTCCCCCAGGCTGGCAGCTCCACAGAGGCCTGTATGTGCAGTGTCATGGTTCAGCAGCTGTTTGCATACCAGTGCGACATGGGAGGGGCTGCAGGCAGGGCAAGGGCTAGCATGCAATATTGTAGCATATCTACGACTATTTAAGCCAAGGTTGAACACTATCTGCCAAATTATTTTGTTTTATAGAATAATTTATGGGAATAGACAGACCGGGTTTCCACTGACTCCGTGCATCAACATGAAGATGAAACGAGAGTTTGAGACTATCCAGCCTTGAGCAAGACGCCGACTTCCAGTCCAGTCTCCAAATTATTGTTATATCTGTAATGTTCATACTGAATGATTCTATTCCAGTGTTCAGTGCTAATACAGGAAGTAGTATGTCCTTTATGGATACGGACGCCATATGGTGCCCATTCAGTTCAGTAATTGGTGCCCCAGCACAAGCGGCAAAGAGGCTTTCTCACTTCTAGGCTTTCTCGTGTGGCTCACTGCACATGTGCATTGATGTCTCTTTAACAACTGCGCACCCTCGTCTCAAAGGCTTTTGTCTTGAAAAAGTTTTAAATCTCTATGATTGAAAAATGTATTACGCAAAGACTTGTTGTGTTGTTCTAGGTGTCCTGTCAGTAGTGTCTTTTATTTTGGCGGACTACAAAAAATGCTCTTTGGGCCTGCAGGGATTTTTTTTATTGCACATGAGACAAGCCGGGAGCCAGGCTGACTCACTATATCCAGCTCTATTAATACAACCACAACTATACAATGGTTGCATGCCTTGTAAGATCACTTATTTAAAAGTTACCCAAAAAAATGTAATTTAAGCACTGAAGGACTTCAGTGAAGTCCGTTTGTTGTGTGTTTGCTCACTTCTGTTTTAGTTTAGAGTTTAGTTTTTAATTGTCACTTCCTTTTAGGGGGAAGGGTATTAGATTTCCCTCCTCTTGTTATCTAACTTAAATTAAATTAAAATAAACCTCAAACAAATAACATCATATGGTGCTCAGCTGGATTGAAAGAAACAACTAATTTGTCTGACCACCACTCCAAGTCAACAGATGGAATCTTGTAGAGGACATTAAAATAGTTGTCATGGGTTTCTGTTTGTTGTGGCTTTGTGACACTTTTCAGAATTACTCCCATTAAAGACATTCAGCCAGCACTGGGTAGAGTGGTAAATCCTTCTGATGTAGAAAATGCCCTGCTGCTCTGTTTGTGAGAGAGCAGTAAAAACAAACAAACAGGAGATTTCACTGCCATTTTCTCATCATGATTCGGATTAAAACAGCTGACTCTGCTGCCACTTTCTTGGCACTTGGAGAACAGATCAGTGATCGTAGTGGATACTGACCTACTAACCACATAAATGTGGTTCTGGCCCTAAATACTTCCTCATTCAAATGTCTTGGCACTCACATCAGTAATACCCAAAAGGGATGTCAACACATAGTATCATCAAAAAGCCCAGCCGTCTCAGCTCCATATCTACACTGTGGTAGCTGAAAATATTCATCTGTTCAGTCTGGTACAGCAAAAAAATCTCCCAAAAACAAACTGTTAAAATGGCAAAGAAAATCCTCTCAGATCCCGATCACATGTACCAGAGATCCCATTCACCAAAAGTTTTATTCGAGGCAGAAATCTCCCGGCAGCGGCCTGATGATCCACAATTAGCAAGCAGCTGCGCTTGCAAAGAGAGCAGTGTATGTCATTCGCACTTCACAGATCAAACTGTGCTTCAAAAAAAAAGAAAGAAAAGAAATAGTTCTCATGTGATGATGATGACACACTATGCAATGGGATAGAGATTGCTTATTCAGATGTGTTGGCATGCTAAACTGATACCCAATGTAATACAGCAGGGTCCCATCTTCCTATCTGTGCCCAGCCTGACTCAGTCGGCTCTCAGTTACAAATCAAGTGGACCCATGAACACCTCATATACCGCTCAAACGAATTAGCTGGATCAAAGCAGTATGTGAGTTATATGTGTAAACAGCAGAAAGTCATAGGTTTGGTCATGTGCCACATAAGGCAAAGTGCCGTTTGCCTCCACTTACTGAAGCCATATTTGACTCTGCACTACACTGTTCTTCCGTGAAAGGATTTGTGTGTGAATGTATTTAAGTGATCCCATGATGGTGGTGAGGCAGCAGTTGCCCTCCTCTGCTCTCCTCTCAGCTGTTACACCTGCTCAAGGGCTTGAGGCAGCGACACAAAGGGTGCAGTATTGCTGAGGGCTTTCACTCCACGCTTCGGATTCTCAGAGTGTTTCGGTAACCTGAGCCGCCGGGGCCAGGGCTAGAAACAAACTCTCAGGCCTGATGGTTTTGGAAACACTGCCGTGGCCTAACCACGCCCTCTGCCGGGATCTTCTCTGTAGATTTGACCCTCCTGTTGCGTTCGAAACGGGTCCGCAACCTTTGTGTTCTCATCTATAGCATATAGCATAAGAAGACATAGTTTAGTTTGTATTTTAAGTGCGCACACAAACGCTCAGCATGAAATAAGTGCCATTCTTGTACCTGAATCAGCTTTACTGTGGTTGCAGGTCACTCTCAGGGACCTTTGGTTTCCCACTGTAGTACCCAGCAGGGGGTTTTCCACTTTCTGTGAGAAGAATGTGCATGTGTCCCTCCCACCTGTGGGTGAAAACTAATTTGCTACAGTAAACTGTTGCAGTGGAGTGGGTTTTTATTAGTCCCACTGTCACTGGCAGCGTGAGTCAGGTGGCCTTAGATGATGATGGGTGATGGGATTTACTTCACATACACCGTCATGGCTACACTGACGTGGAAGGTGCAATTGATGCTGGATTCTTGAGAATGATACTGATATAGCTGTTTAGGAACTTAACATTAAAAAAAACACCTTGATGCGGACAAATCCCTGAGATTTGTTCTTTTTAAAGTATACGTAGTAGGTGGGACATTTTACAGTGTCAAAATCTTCTTGTCAGTGCTCTCTGGTGGGCAAACTATGTCATAAACACCAACACTGATATATCTGCAATAGGCTAATACTGTGTTTACCCATATCAGCCAGGCTGATCTATCATCTAGCTCTAATTTGAGCTTAATACAGAGGAAAATAGAAGAAGGAAATGCTTGTGTGCAAAAGTAGAATAATTACAAGTGACATCACTGGTTGGCTGTTAAACTGAGCCATCTCAGTCAGGAGCGATCATCAAGAGAACTTGGATATTTTTTCCTAGAAAAGCTAATATAGTTCAACGTTTAGACTCACTAAATGTCTTGTTAATCTGTACTTTTGTGGCAGTGTAATGTGAGGACGATTAGTTCTTCTTGTCCAGGAGAGTTTGTGGGCCGGACTTTCACCTCAGGACCCCTCAGTCTAAACACGGCGGGTTAGTGTGGGAATGTAGAACAGACTTCCTGGACGCATCTGAAAAAACAGTGGGCTTCCTTTTGATTCAGTAATAAATAGCCGTGACCTGTGACCCTCAGGCCTTCTTTTACAAATAATTGGAGGGCAGTGCTTATGTTTCGCCCAGCCAGTCACTCAGGACAAATCAGAACCAGTGTGAGTGGAGCGCTTCAGTTATGGTGTTATTTCACTTTGTCAGCAAATGGTCATCATGACAGATCTTTTTATTGTTGCCTCTCATTCATCAGATATTTTATTTTCATTCTTTGTTTTGATATAGATTCCAATAATTCCTCTATTTGCTATTTTAATTATATAAAACAACTTAATAAGCAGGAAATTATATTTCTTCTGCAGCTTCCCTTACAGAGACTTTTGGCCGTTCTCCTCCTTCATCAAACTTTAATTAAAAGCTAAGCCTCGTTTTTTTCTCTGGATGCTGTCGTTTGAAGAATAGTTTCAAAAACTCTCAGACCAAAAACAGCTGTCCACAACAGTTTATTGCACATGAGTGAGAAGATATCTTTTCATTCCATTCACAAAAAATAAGACAAAAACAAGGCACAGTGGGTCATTCAAGGTGTCGTATAACAACGTAACAGTGCTTTCATCAACAGCAATTTTTTAGGTTTTCCTGAAATACTGTATGGTGATGGAAAACATCACAATATTAGGTTTGGGTTTTAGTTGAATATTACTTCAATTAAACATGCTACTCCAGAGGGCTTAAAAGCCACACAAAACAAAGTTAAACTTCAATTAAATCAGTTCCAAATTGTGTCTACCGGTAATCATGTTTAACAGTGGTGACGAATCCAAGATTGTAATGATGGAAAAAAAAGTTTGCATTGACAGTCAATCACCAGTTCATGATGTCTTCCACTGTAAATGCTTTACAGTGTGTCCCTGTTTCCCAGGAACATTTCTGGGCTGTACAGGAATGGATGCATTTCATCTTTCTAGCAGACCAAAAGAAAAACTGCTGGTTGTTTGGATTAAATTCAAAAATTCAAAAAAAAAATATATATATAATAAGCCAGCCAGGGTGTAGAATTCAGTGCTGATATCAAGACCAAAACACCAAAGCAATGATCCAGTCATTGGCAGATTTGTCGGCAAACTAAAGAACTTGTTAGGGCTGGGATGTACCGGTCTGTTTTCAGTTTTTAAGAGGTTTTTTAGACTTTTTGTTGTCTGTCATTTTCACATACTGGGTCATAAAAGTTCCGTCATAATGTATTATTATTATTACCTGTAACTTTATTTTTAATTTTTTTTAAATGATGATCAGACATTGCCTATTTGGTAGCATATACTTTTCAAAATCAACTCAATCACAATAACATTTAATATACAGAACACACCTACAGATTATGCATTTATAAGAGACACTGACTGTGTTGTCATGCCAACAGCACATAAAGCACATGAATGTTTCTTTTTTCTTCCCCGCAGTGACGGCGGAGGACACTAAAACACTGTGGCCACTGTGCCTACACAGGCAGATATTAACGATGCATGCAAACTGTGAGATTTCCTGATCCTGCGAGCACTCGGGAGGAAATCCCGCAGCATGCACTCCTTCTGACCCAGGTGCTCAGCTGCGACTCGACCCACAAAGGTCACCACTCAGGTCAGAGTGATGAAACACTTAACATTACGGTAGATCGCCTTCATTGTTCTAATCTGTCAAAATGGTGGACGACACTGTCAAAAAATTCAGTCAATGACGGAAAGTATTTGGTTAACGTGACCCCTGCTTCTTATCTGACAGGCGACTTGTGTTGACACTCGGAAATGAGTAGATTTATCAGCCTGTTTTGTCATGTGTCAGGATATCAGCAGTGTGTGGGCTTATATAGAAGATAATGAGTGCTGTGTGTTTATATTTGCATAATTAGTCAAGAGAAAAACCAATGACACTGCATCTACTGCACCAGACACCGCTGAACTCCCAGGTTTTCTTCTTTCTTCATGTATTATCCGGTTTTCCGTCCAAGTGTTTTCAGGAAGAAGTGTGTAGTTTCACACATTTTAGAGTGACGCTTTTTTTATTTCATTTTTTCCCTCTTTCTGCAGTTGTATGTATAACACCTTTAATTGCTCTTTTGTCTGCATGCGCCAACCCTAATGACTCCAGACTTTGTTTGGCATGCTGAGAATGGGCACACACAAAAACACACCCATAGGAGTGTTGTAAACACTTGTGCAACACATTTTCTCTCATAGTTTTTGTGTTTTTTTGGCGTGTGGAGGGTGGTGGGCTTTAATTGGTGGTAGTGGGCAGGGCTTATTCCTCTGGTCTGGCCTCCCTGAACATTCTCTATCTGCTTATAAATCTGGCGATGGAGCAAAGCGTTGAATAATGTTCCCAACGGACACAACAGAGGATAAGAGGCCATGCAGGGATGGAGAATAGGTGAAAGTCAAAGAAATCAATGATTTCTGAAAGGAGTAGCTGCTCAAGGTGTGTTTGACACGTGTCATTTCCAACAAAATTTCAGGACCTGGATAATTAAAATGCACCAGTAACCACGAGTGTTGGCAAATCATCTCGGACTGAAATCTTCAGGATTCTAACTTTAACATTGAACACACGTTAGGTGTGAATATGCAGTGAGTAGAGTACATGAACAGAATGAAATAAGAATTCAAGAAAGAGAAAAGGGGCGATCGAAAGAACAAGTGCAAAGCTGCAAAGAGACAGCTGTAGAAACAGAGAGAAGTGAGGAAAGGTGTGTGTGACCGAAAGAGGAGAGAAAGAAACATACAGAGAGGAAGAGAGGGAGGGGTGAGAAATAACAACAGAAAAAGAAAAAAACATAAGAGGGAAGAGGAGAAATCTGAATAAAGCCAGAAGAGAGAGAGAGAGACAGACAGATGAGGAAATGGAGTGGAAGACGACATGGTGGGCAGACATGGTGGTCCTCAGACGTCTGCTCGTCCTCCTCTCATCATTCACTCTTCTCTCCTCTCATTCCTCTGTCTGAATCTCTGTCCTCCCCATCTGTTTTTGGCTTCCTCTCTCTTTCTCAGTATGTTTCGCAGAAAGAGGAATCCCGGGTTACCATCACTTAAAGGAGTATTTCTCCCGAAAATGAAGCATTTCATGATGCAAAACTCTAACAGGTGGCAATTTTAATACATTTGCAAACAAATTCATAATTCAAAAATACATATAATCAAGTCATTTCCACCATAACATTAATTCTCAGTAAAGGGACACCTCCTCCAGTGTAGTGTGTATTTACACAAAACACAAATTAGTTTCGTTTATTTCAAAGCAACAAGAGGAATCTGTTCTTGAGTAGTTTCAGCTAAATTTCCAAACTACACCTGAACTGGATATAAAGAACTTAACTCGGAACAGTTATTTATTTATCATAACTTCATCAAGAAACAAACTTTAGGTTCCGCTTCGCAAATCCTGAAAGTCAGGTCAATTACATGTACTCTAGTGTTATATAATAATAAGTCATATAATAAGTTATCATCATATAATGAGTCAGTGGCATGTAAGCACTGTAACAAAAAAAAGTAGATGCAGGCGGTAGCAAAGAATTAGCAAAGAATTCTGATGTCCTCAATTATCAGTGGGCAAATCATCAGCTTATATTAGCTTTATTGTTTATAACTCGCCATCGGCATATACAGTATGTAGGCCAGGTGTCACAATTACATCGTTTGTCAACCTGAGAGAGCTGACAAGTTTTTTTTTATGCTCCAAAATCAGCCAATGCAGGACATTCAACTCAATGAAAAACACAAGGTTCATTAGTTCATCAGTTGGAGGACAAAAACAACAATTTTATTAACTGAAAATATCTTCTACTTTTTTTTCTTTTCTTTTTTTTTTAACACAACCATAAAATAACACATTCACTGTCATTTTTACAATTTGGTAAGTTACACATCTCACAGCATTAAAACATGAAAAGAGAAGCAACATTACATCAACACTGATATTATTATTATTATTATTGTAGGGCACATGTGAAGCTGAAAATGAATTAATTCTGTGATAATTTTTTCGGGCAGGACATTATCTCACATTAACTACAGAATAAAAGCATGGTTTTGTGTGCACAACTATATTAATGTACTCTTCTTCATTATTTATTAGGTACTCCTCTCTTTCTTGTCGGACTAAAAAAAACATATCGTTGCAACCTGAGAACGATAAATGAGAAAGTTTCTCACTGAAACTGATGTTTCAGCTCAGTATGGAGCCAGAGGACCAGGGGGAGGACGGCACTGTGGGAATTAGGTTATAGTTATCTCCAATCTGTCTGTCAGTGTCTGACCATTTGTTTGTCTGTCTCTGATACTCTTCACCCCGACAACACATCATGAAAGATGGAGGCAGACAGTAGGAATGTGTAAAGTGGATATGGATACAATATAAACATGTAAAGTTTATATGTGCACACAATTTTTATATCCAGTAGATGCTACAGTAATAAACCCAGCCAGCCAGGGTTGCTCCTGTTTTTATTTTCTTTAACTCCTCCGATCCTCCCACCTTCTCCCTGTGCTGCCACTCTGCTGCTCCTGCTGACTGGGGAGGAGGAGGAGGAGGAGGAAGAGGGATGCAGGGAGAGCACACCTTACCTCCCTCCCTCCCTTTCTTTTTTCCTCCCTCTGTCTGTGTCTCCCTCTTCACTCCACGGCGACAGCAGCACTCACCAACACACCACCACTGGTGCTGGCACGCTAACACACACACATTCACACACACCCACTCACACACACACACACACACACATACACACACACACTGAGCGGCATCCTCAGTACAGACAGAGACGCCCTTGGACTGCTGCAGGCGAGGTGAGTGGGTAAATATTTGAAACCTCCTCTGTGTGTGTGTGTGTGTGTGTGTGTGTGTGTGTGTGTGTGTGTGTGTGTGTGTGTGTGTGTGTGTGTGTG
>JBBPCS010000386.1:3777065-3822939 GCA_037974645.1 Hollardia meadi | reverse complement strand
GTGTGTGTGTGTGTGTGTGTGTGTGTGTGTGTGTGTGTGTGTGTGTGTGTGTGTGTGTGTGTGTGTGTGCTTGGAGAGGCCAGTCTGTCTGGAAACTTGTCAGCTGCTGGAAGGTGTGTGTGTGTGTGTGTGTGTGTGTGTGTTGACTGGTGAGGTAGAGGCTAACACTAGTGCTACTTGTCAAAATGTGGATTCTGGCTAGTGTGGCTCTAAACTGTTGCAGAGAATTACAGGTGTCACTTTTAACACTTATTTAACTCTTGATATCACAGAAAAGTACAATCTGTTACTATGAGGGATGCTTAATATATATCAAGACGATAAATTATTGGGCAGATAATCGGAAATATTATATTTATTACATTCTTGGCTATTTATGGCTTTCATTGGCTTAATGAAAGCAACTCAAAGTTGGTTTGCGATCTGCCACAGTGAAGAAGACGAACAAGTGCAGCACGCTATTGTCATGCTCATGACTTAAAGTGAACATGTCGTCGCCGGTGTGTACTTTGTTAAGTTTTAACAAACCAAATCTATGGAATATTAAATCATCCATCTTATCTTACTACTTCTTCTCCGTTCTTACCCATGCATAAACTATAGGTTACAAACTTCTCTAGAAAAATGTGAAATTATTGGTTATCGGTATCGGCCATGACAAGCAGGTTATTATCACTTATCTGTTTCAGCTGAAGAAAATCCATACTGTGCATTCCATTCAATTTTAAAGTTAGTGTCACTACATATGATGAGGTTGTGGTAGAGGAATCAGGAGTCAGCATTAACTCGTTTAGGAACCTAAAAAGAGTTGATTCTGCTACGTCAAAATATAAAATCAAATGTTACTCTTACAAAACAAAACAAAAAGTGGCCGTGATCAGTTTGGATTCACACTGACAGCAAATTCTAATAAGTTGTAATACGCTTTTATGCGAGAAAAAGAGAATCGAGGTATCAATAGAAACCGCTCCTACATCATAATCCATTTCTCTGCTGTCTATTTGTGTGCTCAGTACGTTCCAAACAGCAGTTGTTTTACCTAAATATAACTAAAAACACAAATACGTTTCTGCAGGTGGCGCTCTTTGCCTGTTAATCCTTTATTGACATTACTATAATAAATCTCCAGTATTGGTCTCACATATCAGTCTCAATAATCTAGTTTTATTTTACGTTTATGAATAAAAAGTATTGTCATACTAAATATGCATGAGGACAGCAGTCCAGTAGTAGTAGTAGTAAAAGTTTTGCATTCTTCTGGAGTAGCAGCATAGTGTGCTTAACCAGCATGCTATTAAACTGCACAGACTCGCTCCAAGAAGTCTGATGGTCAGACAGACCACTAATGGGCCTTTGCAAAACTTGTTCAGAAGTCATTTCAAGTCAGTCATTTTTGTTTTATTGCAAGTGATTTTAATACAAATGAACTGATCCTGGTTATTTTCCTGGGAAAGCCTGCCCTGAAGAATGAGTCAGTAAATAGGTCAGAGTTCAAATGTGAGCAATCAGCCCTGGCTCCTGATTGCCCAAGGGCCAACTAAACTCTGTTGACCTCGACTCAACTTCTCAGACTCTTCTTGTTTACTCATCTCTGAGTCTGCCCTTCTACTCCATTGCTTTATCCATGATCATCTCTCCACATCTCTTTGTTTGTCTGCCCATTTGTCTGTGTCTCCTGTCTCTTGTATACAAGAGGCAGGAGGAGAGCCCTGATCCATTTTCACTTTGGATGCCTACGTGAGAAGGAAAAAGAAGAGAGTTTGGCTCACAGCAGACATCCACAACCACCCCACACTCCTCCTCCAACTTTGACCAATATGGGCTTTGGAAGGCAGGCAGAGACACTAATCACCAATATGTCATACCACATTAGACACGCTTGAGCATATGTTGAATAGTTTTGGCTTTCTTCCAGTGGGGCGAGGCTCAGCAGGTAGAGCGGGTCGTCCGCTCATCTCCGGGTTGGTGCGAAGTGTCCTTGGGAAAGACATCGAACCCCAACTTTCTCCAGATGGTCAGAGCAACATCTTGCAATTTAGCTTATGTGAGTGAATGAGTGAGTGAGTGAGTGTGTGAATGGCTGAATAAGAGGTGAATTGTGAAACACTTAGTTTGTGATCTAGTCTACAGACCAATATTCTTTTGTCTAGCTCTTAACAATATGGAGGTCTTCTGTAGGAAATATGTAAGCAAACATACTGTTGTATGCTTATTATGCTCCTTTGGCTATGCCTTGCCATCATGGTATGTGTACGGTAGCAATATTCAAATTAAAGCACTCTGTAGGTTTGTTTACTTTGTTTTACCCAGCAACAATCAATCAGAACTGTGTAATGGAATCTGTCAGTTTACCAGTGTGCTTGTTGCACAGTGCAAACTACAGTGTCTACGGCAATGCTCACAAGGATCGGAGCATCGCAGTGTGTTCCTATTTATGGTTACAGAAAGTGTGTGGTAGTTTGCGGAAGACATGGAGTGTGGGCTGATGTTTTAGGCGTTTGAGACGCGCCTAACAAACGGACATCCCCGGTGTAATTTTCTGTTTTCACAGGGATCTAATTATGTCTTATTGTACAGCTGTAGCTAAGTTTTGTTTCATTATCTGTTAATCTATTTATTCATTTTTAAATTAACAGTTTGATCCTCAAAATGTAAATAAAAACGCATCTATCACAAGCTGCCAGAGCCAAGGTGAGGTTTTCAAATTGGTTGTTTTGTCTATTCAGCAGTGCGAAAATCATATTTAAGTATGTAACAGAGAAAAGTGGCAAATTCAGGGGATATATTGCTATTTTTGCTGATTAAATTAATAAAACAACAATCATCAAAGTCTGTCAAATCTAGTAATTGAATAATTGACTCATCATTTCAGTGGTATTATATTGTAAAACTGCAAAACATTTTCATTTAAATTGCATGATATTCACATTACAGGTGGCCAGCTGTGCCTGGCTGATATCCATTAGACAATAAACCTCCAGTATTGGTCTGATATATCGGTCTGACCGCTTTGCTCCAGCACAGCCTCCCAGGGTTACTGCTGTCTTTCTGTCTGCGGAGGCGGCCAGCACTACAAAAACAAGACAGCGAGGCCAGGGGCCCCAGGGGGCCGACAGGGTAGGGATGGCACAGGGTTGAGGGAGATCAAGACAGTGAGAATGAGTAGACTGTGTTTACTTTTGTCCTCTGTGCCTGGCTGGCTGGGAAATGACAGCAAGAGGGAGGAGGAAGGAGGAAGACCCTGTCTGGACAAGCAAGAGGCAACAGGTTGATTGTTAAGTTTGTATGTTTGATTGTATATGTGAGCGAGTGTGAGACCCCTAGAAAACATGAGATCGAAAGTCGCAGGAGTTTTGGGTACGTTTCACTGTGGGTGCATGCACTTGGTATGCGTAAGGACCAAATTATGTTGACTTAGTGAATTGTGGCCACATCAAAATGTTTCACATTTTTGCTAAGTGAAGACATTATAATAAAGTGAGGATGTTGTGGCAAATGAGGAAATTGTGGTTAAATTACATGGATCTAATCTGAGAGAACTCTGGATATGGCGTCCTATGAAAGCAGCTCAGCGGTGCACGAAGCCAAAAGTGTTCGATTTCCCGGGTATAAAATTACCCGGATCTTCCGCTTAGCTTCCACATTGTGCAGCCCATAGAGCAAGCGCACTAGAGACTTCTGCCGGCCGAGCCACTAGCTTCTGGTTTTGTCCTCCACTAACTTGAATAGAGATAAAATTATTTAATTGTGCGGCTCTCATAGACTTTCAAAATGTTATCAGACAAAATGGATCAAATTCTGATAATGAAACGAGTCATTTTGAAAAATGTATCCACCATTTTACAGCCGCTTCTTCCACAATGTGAGCTTATGGCAAAAAAGCATTTTTAGGCCAGTGTGCATCACGTGACGTTGTAATTACATGGTTTGTCCACTATGTCAAATTGTCTTCAAAGCCCGGTGCTGTTCCTGGGGGCTTGCAAAATGAGGATAGTTGACCAAAGTGAGGACACTGATGAAGTGTGGAAGTTTCAACCGAGCAAAGACATTCTTGCAAAATGAAGACATTTCAACGAAACTGGGGAATTTGTGAAAGTGAGGACAAAATAAGGGTGTTTCAACAAAGTGGAGACATTGCAGCAAAGTGAAGAAAGTCAGGACATTTTTGTAAACTGAGGGTAGTGTAGCAAAGTGGGGGCATTATGACAAAACTATGGTGTTTCAGCAAAGTAAGGACATTGGCAAAATCAGTATATTGTGGCAAAGAGAGGATGTTTCAGCCAAGCGTGGACATATTGGCAAAGTGAGCACATGGTGGCAAAATAAGGGCGTTATGGTAAAGTGAGGACATTGCACCAATATAAGAATGTCTCAGCTAAGTATGGACATTGTGGCAAAATGGGGGCACTGCGGCAACACAATGATGGTTGACCAAGGTGAGGAAACGAGGATGTTGCAGAGGAGTGAGGACTTTTTGACAACGTGAAATCATTGTGTTAAAATGATGATGTTTCAGCCAAGTAGCAGAATGAGATGCGTTGATTAAATGGAGGACATAAAAATCAGAGACATTTTGGCCAGTCCACACAGTCAAGGAGCCGTTTGAAGGCTTAGTTTTCGGTCAAGGTTTAGTCTCAGGTTGAGGTCACGGTTAATGTGACGAAGGTTAGGGTTGTGGGATAGGGGAAGTGTCAGTGATGGTCCTTCTCAAGTAGAGTTGTACACTTGTTTATATGGGTGTAAGCGGGACGAGAGACAGAAGTCTCTGTGTGAGCAACACCGAGAGTGTGAGAAAGTATATGACTGTGTGTGGTTTTCGATGTGAATATTCACGATAGTGCATTTGCATACCTGTATGTCCACGTGGCTTAAACTTGAGCATGAGTGCGCCCGGTGGGCAACGTGTATGTCTGAGTGTCTGCGTACTCAGTCACGCCACTGGCTGAGTGTATACACATGGGCAGCTGTGTCTGACTGAGTGTCCGTCTCCGCTGTGCGTGTGTGTGTGTTTGGCAGCTGGCTGTGCTCCAGCTGTGTCTGGTTGGATAATGAAGTCCAGGTGCTGCTGCGCCTGCTTTAAGACACCTGTCACCAATATTTAGTGCCAGAGAAAGCCAGACTGCAAACAGGGCGAGACACGCTGTTTGCTTATTTTAACAAGGCTGCCTAACTGGACTTGAGGACACGGGATACACTATGAACCCTTTCCTAGACGCTCTGTGTGTGTTGGTGTGTGTGTGTGTAAGTATCTGTGTAAATATATGTGAGCGTATGTGCAGCGCGGAGCCTCCAGATAGCATTCAGCTCCTGCGATTTTTGCTGATTCAGACATTGCAACCAAGTGTTTTCCTCAAGTTTTGTCTTAAAAGGTTGAATATTTAATATATATTATTATTATATATTTCAAGAAATTCAATTATCACATATTTGTTTTGTCATTTGTTGAGGAATAAATGTATTATGATTATTTTTAAGTTTTTACAGAAGCAACACAAGAACCAGCTTGAAGTTAATGGTGGTTGAATACTTTCTGGAAGTGCAGTGTGTAAATATGTGTACATTGGACGGCATCTGTGTTGTGTATGTGTGTCTATATATGAATGACTGAATGTGCCTGAATACAGTATGGAGGCATACAGTATGTTATGTATCAAACCAGTGTCACCTGTAGTGTTGAAAGGCCTCTCGAAAGTTCTCCAATTGCCTCTATAGCATCTATAGCATATAGCAAATAACTTCTCCGCTATCATTTTACTCCGTATGTTTCAAATACTCAGATATATATATATTTGCAAAAATATGATAAAATACAAACGTTTTTGTTTGTCTCCCAGCACAGTCAGTTCTCCTGTGTGAAATACCAGGTATTCTTGTTTTCCTGATGGTAAATGATATAGTTCTAAATGTAACATCATTTTGTATGATAGAGGTAAACAGCTTTTTCAGTTATGCTGAAAGATTGTTATTATTTGTTTTTTTATTTATTTGTTTTTTTTTAAATGAAACTTTAAACATATAGGTTTTTGTATTCCTTTGAATCAAAGGCTTCATTGAGTGATTAAATTGGTCCATGCAACTACCCTCCTCAGGGTACTTGACGGTACCCTCCTTTTCCTGTGTGTCTGTGCCTGTTCATGTTCGCCTTTACATACAGACATCTACATTTCCTTATAGTCTGAAGAGCCAAACAAAGGCCTACCTGTGCAAAGTTCTGGGAAACTTAGCTTCGTCCTTCCAGCACATTGGGGCCTGTTTAACTTTTACACGGACCCCTCCGCTGTCCAACTCCCGTCTCCAACACTTATGCCTCTCAACAGCCTGTCTGTGTCACCCTTCGCATGCCAGCGCCAGCCCACCATGGACTGCCAACACATTTAAATACCTGCAGCCGGCATCCTGTATTTAGCATGAGCGTACATTGTCTGACAAAATGCCTTTCATTGGCTGTGCCGTTGTTTCATTGGCTGTGCCGCTGTTTCATTGGCTGTGCCGCTGTTTCATTTGTCGTGCGTTGTTTCACTGACGTTTCTCTGATGTGCTTGGAAACCTGAGAGTGCATAATAGGGTACATTTGAAGCAGAGTTCACCTGATGCTGCAATCCAAACACTTCAGCTACCAGCTTTATATGCACTCACAGGGTACAACTCTAATTCAATTCAATTCAATTAAGGCAATAATGTGAGTCAGGCAGGAGCTTTAAAAAATACTGTTTATGTAAGTGTGTTTATGACGCTGTTAGACAGAGGAAGAATTTCTTCGCCTCAGTATGAAAGGTTAGGGGAAAATATGATGCATTGCCTATAGGCTCCCCTGCATACTTGAAAATTGGTTGGCCTCTATGTGCCTCTAAAAGGTAAAATAGTTAATAGTTTATTTTTTAATTTGATGTACCTTGTACCCTATGATATATTTATGGGATCCTATGGAATTATAGGGCTATGCATCTTCTATTTTTCCTCTGTAGCATTAGATTGATTAGCTAGACTTTGTACTGTGATAGTGTGTACTGTGTATAATTTTTAAATGTATTTAATTATCTTATGGACAAATAAATATATTATTATAGTTTTGTACAGTGAAATTGTTTGAATTTATTTTTCATTTATTTTTGAGTTGTCATGTCAAATACGAATCATGATGATTGCCATTTATCATATCATGTAAAATAACCCTAACCACGTACAGCAACTTTGCTTTCTACACTTTGTGTAGTCTTTTGCTGCTTGAAATTGTCTCAGTAATTACTGCTACGCACTCTTGGTTGTTGAATCTTGGATGAACACTGACATGATTTTCTATCAGACACACTCTTCTCTGTGCAAAGGTAAAAGAAAGCAGCAGCAGCACTTCAGGTGTCCCCTAAACAACCACAAATGTTCTTGGAGGCGAGGACTTTCATTGGAGAGTCAGAAAGGAAATATTATGGCCACAAATGTGTTCTTGTGAGCGTAAAAATATACAACTTCAGGTCCTTCTGTGGGTTTGGAAGCTGAGAGGCCTCAATTTAGGGAAAAGGCGTGAACAAACACCCACACGTCTCAGCAATATGCTTTGATCCACAACTCACGGAAGTGCCGGGACATTGATTTTTAATGCCACGAGAACTCATCAGTGGTCATGATATTTCCCTTCATACCCTTCAGCCTTTGTTAGCATTGTTACAGACTCATCACTGGGTGCTGAGTTGAACACTTGAGATGTTGCTGATTTCTGGCAATTGATGGTCTTTCATCACAAACAGGACATAAGGTGGATTTAGGAAGAAACCTATATACTTTATACACTCTTCACAAAGGTCAGAGGTCAGTTAAAGTGCAGTCAGTGTGTTCAGTTTATTGCCACCAGATATTTATTTCTTTGTACGCATTAAACCTGTCTTTCCATAATTCTTTCTTTGTATCTCTTTCTGATTAAGCAGGATGAGGGTGTGGTCATGGGAACAGTTCGGAGAGACGGGCGTGGTCCTGCTGGGCTTCCTGACGCTGGCAGTGTCTGTGGGGAACCTGTCGACCAGGGGGCTGCAGGTACACAACACACAGAACACTCTGCTCATGTTCGGGAAAAACACTGCCGTCTCGATCACCAAACCAGTCCTCACTGGGAGAAGTTAGAGAGCCAAAATCCAACTTCTGGACTAGCTTGTGTGATATCATTGCCATCAGTATTTAGTATCTTCCCATTGCTATTTCTGCAGAGCTGAAACATTTTTTCATGTCCTTTGGTAAATGGGTATCTACTCCTACTATCTACTACTACCTAATTACCAAAGTTTAGCACATTTGCTCCTGTTTAAACATTTAAAAACATTTAGAAAAGCCAGTGAAAGAAACCGCCTATGACCCAATTGTCAATTTAATCTGGACTGTATGGGAGTGGAACATTGCTCTCAGGCACTTCACTGCTTGTTGTCAGAGGTAGGATTGTATGTTGAAAGTAGGGGTGACACGATATACCGCCACTGACTATAACTGTGAAATTCAAAAAAAATGAAATATTGATATTGTGTTAATAATCCACATATGTTTGTTTTTTTTAAAACATATTTTTATTGGCTTTTTGGAAAATACAAAACAGCCACACAATACTAAAAGAAAATAATGAAAAAGAGAGAGAAAGTAACAATAATGGTAAAGTAAAAGGGTGGACACGTTCAAAAACAAAAACAAAACAGAAAAAACAGGCAGTTGCATTAAGTTAGAGCCCTAATCTTATCTCACTGTGAGGGGCTACATGGACAAGAATACATACAAGATGTTAAATAAAAGGGTTCTCATTTGGAGTTACACTCGGGAAAGGCCGGGAATTAAAGCTTGGCCCTAATATAATCCATAAATGGTCTCCAAGTCTTCTCAAACTTGTCCGAGGAGCCACGTATTGTGAATCTCAACTTCTCAAGCTTGAGGTGCTGCATTACTTCCCTCAGCCACTGACACATATGTTTTGTTTTTTTTATGTACGCTTGTGTAAAGTTATGGTTACAGACTCTCCACACTCGTATTTGTAGTGGGGGTTGTTGTTGTTTTTTTGCCAAAAAAAACCAAACAAAACACAAAATAAACAACAAATTTTTAATAGATATCACAATAATACCATTGGGCAAGCGTGATTAGACTGACAAATAGTAATATTAAGCAAGAGACTGTGAAGACTTAATATCAAACATGCCTATTTTAAACCAAACTGTCCTACGAAGGACTTCATAGAAAAGACTGAATTAGCACAAATCATCATATTAGACCAGGCAGAGGAATCAGCATGTTAAAATAGGAATACAGTGAAGAGCACATAGCGCAGAAAGCTCACTAATGATTTCTCACATCTGTATGTCTGCCTGGCCATCCCAACTTTTATGCCCAAGTTTAAGTTCAAGAATGTGGTTATACAAAAGGTGTCGACAGAAATGATTTAACAAACACAGTTCTGGAGTTTTTAGAACTAAAATATATCACTTGCTCAATCGAACCTTCAAGTGGACCTTTTACGACTTGTATTTGAGAAGTTCTGCTTTATTAGATACAATAAATAAATTGTCTGGCCAATGCTATTGGGACAAATTCTTTTATAGCTCACAAGTGCTAAAGCTCTCCGTAGACTTGGGAAGACTAAATCACTTGGAACGTTTACACCTGTTGACATTTGGCCTCTAACATGAGAACTTTGGAAGAAAAGGTTCCATCACAACAACACTCACCTCCTCGACAGCGAAATTAACACCTCATTTCCACATGGTTTTTGTTTTGTGTCCTTAATAACAGATGTGCGGCCATTCATTGCAAGGAAATGCAATTCTTTACAGATGGATAGAAATGCCACCATTTCCTCTGTTTGTACATGCACGTGAAGCAGTATAGAGACAAACGAGGAGGTTGCAACCAGTTTTGTGAAATATATTTTTTAAAAGGTGTATGGACGAATATGCAGGAATATGCAAATGTTGGCTAAATATACTGTCGAACTCTTCACTGAGAAAGAAAATGTACAAATAGAGCGGTAATGCACTCATCAATAATTTAGCCGATTAGCTTACGGTTTGGAAATCTGCAGCAAACGTTAAAATTTTTTACCGTACTGAAGTCTGGGCCGAAAAAAACCCAACAAAAGAACGAAAGAAGGGAGTTGGGCAAACACATCACAGAAGTTCAGAAGTTTCCATTGGAATGAATGAACTTCTGGTTGACTCCCATACATGCACAGAGCCATGTGGAAACAAGGCATACAGCTGAGGGACACATCGTAGCCACGGTGTCTGGACAGCAGCAGGCAGGGTGGAATCACTTTTTCTGCTTGTTCTCAGTTCCTCTGTTCCTGCTGATGATGATGCTGTCTGTGGTGCCTTCAGCTATTTATTTGCAGGTTTAGCTCTCAGCTGGGTTTGACTTTTTCTCCGTTAATCTTCTCATAGAGGATCTGTAGGTCAGTGAAATGACCACAGAGCTAGCCAGAGATTGTATGAGTCTGTCAGCCAGTTGCCAGCGTTGGAAAATAACTAAGTACATTTACTCAGGAACTAAACTTAAGTATATAATATTGTACTTAATTACTTTCCAATTAATTTATCTGATAAATTAAGTTACTCGTTATTTTGCAGGTTAAGATTAATAATACAAAATATAATCAACAAATAAAATTTTATGTAATATTAAAGATTAAAATAACACTTGATCCCGGGGAAAATTCACAAACAAGATAGAGTGCATAAAGTAATTAAATTAAATAATCAGCTCCACCTTTTCCAGCTTCACCATTAAAGTGATAAACACATTAATACATCAATAATTCTAATCGAATAATGCTAAAATGGACAATTTTTCATTTACTTTTACTTTTGTACTTTAAGTACATTTTGATGTTTTTTGTACTTTTACTTGAACAAAGTAATTTCATACTGTGATATTGCCACTTTTACTTTACTTTTAAGTGCAAGATCTGACTTCAGCTGGTAACTAAGTGGGTCAGAAACTCCTGTAAAATTTTCACGTTTACAGGTATCTCTTACAGGTACAGTAATAATGTGACTTCTTGGAAATTTACTTGTGCTCCTTCATTTAGAGGGGTATCCTGAGGCAGCGTCCATATTTACTTTCATCTCAAATGTCAAACTACATGCTCACTGTGAAAGACACTGTCATTAACAGACATCATGCTAAATCCTTTCAAACACAAAGTGAATTTCAGCATTACAATGGGCAAGTGCATTTTTTTTTAAAGAGACTGCAAGAAAAATGACAAAGATTAAAAGTCTAACTGAACTCAAACTAAAAAAGAAAGAACATGCAAAGTGTAAATACTAATCTGAGCACTGTAATGAGTTCCTATCAAACTGATCTGTCAGCCCTTTTTTCTCTCTGCCTTAACTCACATGTCTCTCTCTGTACCCATCTATTTCTCCACGTCTCTCACTCACTTACGCTCTCTGTCTGGTATTTCCAGTGTCTCTTGCCCTCTCTCACAGCTGCTCTATCTCACACCTTTACAAGGAGCTCAGTGCAAATTCCAGCGGTCACTCTGATGAATCTGTCTGAATGTAGGGACGCAGCCATCGGCCTGAATTATTGCTGGTCCTGCACATCAGGAATGCGTGAAATGCTGACTGTCCTCACACATTGGAGTACAAAACACTCTGACGGTCATTTTTACTATCTTTCTCTTCTTCATTCAGTTCTGACACACTCTGTTCTGACAATCATTTGTAGAGCTGCAGTCAAAGTGCTGCCTAAAACTATTACAAATAATGCGATGTTGCTACTGTTACTAGTACTACCACAACTTATACTACAACGAATACTACACTGCTGTTACTTCCCCAGCGACTTGTACTAATTTAATCAGGAGAGACTGATACAGGAATAAAAGAGAATGACAGAATTTGAAGTAAGATTAAATTTACTGTGAACAGAAGAAATAGACTTTGGCACTTAGACCCCAGCAGGAAGTAGATCACCATGGGAAGTGGTCCAGCAAATTGGGTGCTTCCAACATGAATGGGATTTCCCTCTGGAGCCAGACGTTGGTGGTGGTGATGACTTCATGAAAGGGAAACTTTTGGGTTTGGGTTTGATTGGAGATGGCCAGGCATCCGTGGTTGAGGTCGTGAAGGCGTGAAGCTGGTGAAGGGGTGGAGGCGGGTTGCAAAATATTTATGGTGCTGAAATGACAGCTGAAAGACAGCCGAGAGGGACACCACATTTAAAGTTTAACAGCTTTTGAGTGATTGGCTAAATGAGAGTGTGACGCGTTGTGATTGGATGAAGAGGAGAATGAGGTAGTGGAGATTAGAGATAGCGGGAAACTGGTTGTGACTTAAAGGGCATGTGCAAAGAGCTTTCCTGAGTCTTTCTGGCTGAACTTTTGCTAAGCTTCATTTCTACTTTTACTTTTACTGTCATGACTATGATTACAGATGGCTAAAATATTAACTAAGGTTGAGTTTAGGCACTTATTGGACAGTTAAGGCAATAGCTATGGGCGCAAAGTGGCCCAAAATAAGTTTCAGTGAAGGTTCTGCAGATAAAGAAAGGTAAAAGATTGGAATTTAAAGATTCTGGACCAAATATTTCACACAAATCAAATGTAATCTACTTTAAGAGAAACAGGATATGATAAGGATATGTTGCGGCCCATTTAAAACCAAGCCTCAGACCTCAACGGTGTGTTGTGGCTATGGTCTTCTGCCACATTCTGCGGTGTCTGGGCCAAATGAACTTCGTAAGCAGTGGGCCATCAATCAAACAGAATTGTTTGTTATTTAATGACCTCCTTCTCACAAAAATCACAATAGAAAGTGCACAGCTATAGAGCGAGATATGAAGAGCATAGTAAAAGTAATCTGATTTGATTCACTATATAACTTCAAAAGATTTGGTGTGTCTGAAAATGTTGGCAGATTCAGATGCACTGTGAACACAAACAGCTGCTTCTCCATTATAGGTCTTAATACTATTAATATGACCAATACTACAACTGCCAAGTGAACCACAACTGTTTGTGTGTTTTTCTGTATCTGTTTGTGTGTTTTCAGGAGGATGGCGTGGCTTCCAACAGTCTGGAGGAGGAGCTGGAGGTGACCACATACTGGTGGGGGGAGTGGGCCAAGTGGACAGCCTGCACTCGTACCTGTGGAGGGGGGGTGATGACACAGGAGAGACACTGCCTCAAACAGAGGTCAGTCAATCTGCACACACGCACAAAGTAAAAGTTGGTGTATTGATAAAAAGACAATGTGACTAAGTACAATGGATGGAACAGATTCAGTGAATAAATCTTCCGCTAACGAGACAAAAACATCATCAGCATACATGAAACAAACATCACGTGTCACAGCAATGACAATGTGATGGGACCTCTGTGTAGTCTCACAAACTGCAACGTGTCACACACTGAACACACAGTACACCATTTAGAATGTGAGCATGTTTAATCAGACTAGCAAAGGTCAGAACAATCATAAATATATTCCAAATAATGTTTCAAGTGACGTCATGGTTCATTCTGAACTGATTTGCTCTTTGTTCTCGATCCTGACCTGGGTTCAAACTGATCCCAAACCACATACTACATTTGCGAATCACCTCAAAGGAATAATTTGACATATTGTGAAACAAAATTGACACCGTGCATCATTTTCTCATCTCATAATGGATTCATAATGGCAGGCAGTGATGCTGAGCTGAAAGCACATTATGTTGAATCTGGTGAAATCCTGTCACAGTCAAATTCATTTTTGTCTCCTTTTGTCTTATTTATTTGGGAAGAAGGTCGTTGGAATTGTTTTAACAATCCAAAGTGTGCCTCAACTTACAAAAGGTTGAGCACCACTGATCTTAACGTCAAATGTTTTCACCTAAACATTCTAACCATAACCATAAAACCAATCTAATCTTGAAATGAATGCTTAATTTTGTGGGGACCACCTTGTTGTTCTCAGATGAAGGTGAGTCCTCACAATGTGACTGAATAGATTTATATATATATATATATATATATATATATATATATATATATATATATGATTATTTTTCAGTACGGGAAACAAGAGTAACTATTGGTTGCAGCCAAATCCAGAGTATAATCTGATTTTGCTTGTAACTTGACATCCAAATGCTTAGCAGACACCTGTGTTGGCAGTCAAATAATGATAATGATATTATTATTATTATTATTTGGCTGCCAGCTTAATTCAGTAGCCTAATATATTTGTGGTTAACTGCACTTTAAACGCACAATATCTAGTTCCTGCCGCTAGAGGTCTTTTAATAATAACAAAACAAAAGACGTACATAGTGTGGGATCATGGGAGTTGTTGTCTTCATTGTTAAACATGGACAGAAAACAGAGGTCGCGCACATCTAAGGTCCGTATTAAGGCAGGTGCGCACACTGAAGCTCCCTTGAAGTGCTCATCTGAAGAAGAGCACGGCCTCGAAACTTCACCTGCGGTTGTGCTAAATAAATTGCTCTTCGAGGGAAACAACCACCATTGCCAATGAAAATCTATCTGAGGTGACTCAGACAGAAATGTTCACAGATGAGGTGACGTTTCAAAGTTGTATTCATGTTATGTTTAGCAATATTTGCCGACTTCCTTTCTCACACTCTGACTCTCTCCTGAAGGTTATAGCAACAGACAACCAAATGAAACACACCGTTACCTTGAATAAAATCACTGTATTTTTGGGGGCTTGAACATTTTGGGAAAAATTTGGGATGATGTAAGTACACAACTCAACAAAATATATATCAAAGGTATAGTTGTTTTCATACATTTTAATGCCAAAATGATACATATTATATCTTTTATCTTACACGAAATGCATCTTAACCTGATGTCTTTTTAAGTTTTATTATAATTTATATCTAATCTATGTTTTTTAAATATGATATGTCTCCAAATGTTTGTTTTCTGTTGATAGAAAGAAAGTTGTTGCTGGGAAAGACAACATGACCTGTACAGGAACTCCCAAGAAATATCATCTTTGCAACACTAAAGTGAGTGTTCCAGTTAATTTCTCATCACTTCATTTCACATCTTTATTAAAACAAACACCTTCACTCTGACTGTGCTGACATTAGAGGACTGTGGTTGGGACGGGCAGCCTCCAGGCATAACTGTATGTAGTTTTATGAAAGTGAAGCCGGGCGGGGCGCATGCATTCTCGCAAACCATCCCTGCACAAAGAAACACTAGAATTTATTTGTACAACATACTGTAAAACCGAGTCTTAACAAGTGTGAAGCAGACCTCTTTTAATGGTCTGCGCTGTCTCTCTGCACTGCAGGAATGTCCAGCCACTGGGAGGAGCTTCAGAGAGGAGCAGTGCTGGTCCTTCAACTCCCAGCTTTACAATGGGAGGAACTACCAGTGGAAACCTCTGTATCCCGGTAATAACACCCATAAAACGCCCTGACAACTTCTCATTACCCCATTAAACAGACCAGAGGTGACTGAGGTCTTTGCTGAGCTGCTGAGCTCCAACATGCCCTGTCTCTATCCAAAACGGAGGCATCCTTTGTGTGACTTCTTCTGATGTGACTTGAAATCAAAGGACTCTGGGGAAGTCAGAATGCTTCACTCACAAAGAGTTTGGACATAACATCTCTACAGAGTTTTTTTTTACCCTTTTCAGCTCACAGTTTTGGTGTCACAGCACATTTATTGTATCTAGCAGCAGCAGGCAGCTGTTTTCATTAAACAAGCTCTGATAACTACCTGCTCAGCACCAAACAACCGACAGATACAGTTAGCGACTAGCTGAAAAGTGGCTAAAGAGCCAGATATTTTGCTTTTGAGTTGGTGGACACCAAATCAGATCTAAAAAGCAGTATGAGTATCTGTCTGAGGTAATAGTGATACACAAATAGCACCAGTAACAGAATGAATAGGAGCGTAGTGGTAGCAGTAATGACAGTCACAGCTAACTGGCTGCGCTGACAGCAGTAATTATAAAGTATTTCCTGTTTTATTGGTTATCAGACAGTAACCTTTGACTGGTGTTCTTCTACAGACGACTACGTTCACATCTCCAGTAACCCCTGCGACCTGCACTGCACCACCACCGACGGCCAGAGGCAGCTGATGGTGATGGCGCGAGACGGCACTTCCTGCAAATATAGCAGTTACCGCGGCGTCTGCGTGGACGGTAAGTGTGAGGTGAGTCCAGTGTCTTCTTTACTTTGTCCCTGTTTTACTTCCCCTCGAACACTTTCACTCCAGTTTCAGCGCCACTGAACACACCATGCCAAGTGTGTATGCCCAGCAAAACCACAGGGAGGAAGCTGCTGCAGTAGCATCGCAGCTTTCTGACAGACTGAGTCCAAAAGTGGCAACAAGCCTTTTCAACCAGAAAGACAACAAGCGGTTCCCTCACGGCATTGAGATTTTAAAATTAAATTAATCAAACAGTGTAAATGGACACCGCTCTGTCGTAAAACTTGATAGTTTGTATTATGTACACAAAATTCTTCTGTTGTCAAGGTCCATTACAACTATTTTTACACATCAGATGTGTGATTAAGATGAAATAGAGTGAGGGAAACACATTATGACAGAAAAAGGCTTCATTTTATGCCACACTTAACTCTTTTTGGATCACCTTCCAAAAGAATCAAACCTAGTCATAGAAATGTTTGTATTTGTTAACTTTTACCATGTTATTACTGGCAATTTAATTTATTTATGACTTATAGATGATTTTTATTGTTGTTCTTCTTCTTCTTCCACTTCCTGCTTTGCTGCTCAGCCAATCGGATGTGACGGAGTACTGTTTTCCTCCAACACCCTGGATAAGTGTGGGGTCTGTCAGGGGGACGGAAGCAGCTGCAGCAGAGTTACTGGAAACTTCCGCCGTGGGGCAATGACTCTGGGTGAGCCCCTAGGTTCAGTGTCCCATGCTGTCCATCCACAAATGTTTTTCAAAACACTCATTACTATATGAATTTTAATATCCGGGACTTTCTCTATCTGATTTACGCGCAATGATTTAGTGAGGTATTGAAATGATTGAAGTCGAGTGGTCAGAACAATCTTCTTGGTCAAATGAACAACATAAATTATAAAAAGACTTGATAATAAAAGCATGACGTGACGCTCACCACTTTCTGTTTCCTGATGTCAAGGTTACTCTTTTATCACTCAAATCCCTGAAGGATCATGGGACATCCAAATCATTGAGAGGAAGAAGTCGGCTGATGTTCTAGGTGGTTACT
This sequence comes from Hollardia meadi, assembly GCA_037974645.1. Taxonomy (NCBI): domain Eukaryota; kingdom Metazoa; phylum Chordata; class Actinopteri; order Tetraodontiformes; family Triacanthodidae; genus Hollardia; species Hollardia meadi. The sequence continues at coordinate 3,805,737 of JBBPCS010000386.1, read as the reverse complement.
TCCTTACTTCCTGCTCCTCACACATATATTTATATTCCTGTTAATGCAGGACTCTGCCTTTTCTGACTCTGTTCTGCTCTGTCCAGTTTGTGCCTCTCAAAAGTTTTCTGTTTACCTTTTTTTGCAGCGGTGACCGACCAGGCGGGCAACTTCTTTTTTAATGGGGCCTACAAGGTGGACAGTCCCCAGAACTTTCACGCAGCAGGAACTATTTTCAAGTACCGCCGGCCCATGGATGTGTACGAGACCGGGATCGAGTACATTGTCGCCAAAGGCCCCATCGACCAGGCCATCAATATTCTGGTACACCTACCCTTCCTCAACCCACCTCTCTAGCTTGAACTCCTCCTACACACTCACCTGTAACTGTTCAATGGAGCATTTGCATCATATATCATCACACATGCAGTGACCACAGCAACACACCACAACCACACCTGTTTCCAGCCAGGGAACTTTGTTTTCTGTCTCTCTCCCCCTCTTGTTTCCTACCGCTATATCAAATAATAGTAAAATGCTCAAAAATCTTTGTAATGTGTGAAAAAAAAACTAAACTTAGCACATTTTGTGCATCAAAATACTTCTGTTGGCTGGTACTGCATCCTCACATTGAGCTGTAGTGGTTCAGATGATTAGGCATAGTATTTGTACATTATTCAAACAAGAAGTGTACAGAGGACACAGTCTCAATTAAGTTTATTTACACTTCTTTATACCCATTTAAAATTTAGAGTAAGTCTGTGCTTTTGTCCTTGAAGGGGACAATTTTACACATTAAAGTCTTATTCCATGTTGCACGTATGAAAAATATGGGTGTTTAAAGCCTTTAGTGGTTCCAAAGGGAGCTGTGTAAAATCTGATAAATGTCCTCAAGTAACATCCCTTGAGTCAGCATCAGTTGGAGCTGGAGACAAGTTTGATAATAAAAACCATCTGTGGGTGTGAAGTTATAAAGATATGAGCTTACCAGACCTCTGTTGCCCCCTCCTCATCTCTGCATGAGGATAATGTAACTCCACAACTTTAGCCTAGCATAACACCAATCTCTGATCAAACGTCCCCCGAGTTGCATTAGTCATGTAATGCACCCACCAGGTTTTGACAAGGAAGAAGGAATGGTAAAAGACCATATATCTCTGGCTCTGCTGCATCGATGTCCATTGTTGATGAAGTACTCTTTTAAGGCTGCTGGGTGATATAGAAAATTACCCATCTACACCAATTTGTTTAGACACTATTAGACACTATAAAATTCAAACCCCTTTGTTGTTTTGGCCTTGGCAGTTTTTATTAGCTACTTGTAAAAAAAAAAAAAAAAAAAAGGACATGAATTTAAGCGGCTACTGTTCTAATCTCTTGAACTTAATAAAGGTCACTCTGATTAAGACTGTTGAATCATGGGGCATGTTTTCTTGTTCTTTTGGGGGATCAGCAGTGGAGACGCTTGCAGCAACAAATAGCACAGAGTCTATTGGGAATGTTTCCTGGCAATAAGATGCTCCTCGTGTGAGATTAAAGATGTTGTAGCAGCTCAGCCCCCATTGAGCATCAGAGATGACACAAAATGTGTGTATCGTCTCCTTTTTAAAAGTGTCTGCCAAATGTCTAAGATGTAAATGTAATGCAGACGTAAAAGTGAGTCTGTGTCTCGAGGTTGACCGAGCACAGGCCTTGTGTTCCAGCAGTGGCCATAAATCCCAAACAGTGTCGATGTCACAGAATAAGTTTGATAGATCTCTCCGCAAGATGCTGGAACACAGATCCTCCTGGCAGATCACCTCGCTGGTTTCTCCTCTTACAATGAGTTTTTGTCATCAGACTCACACCACATAAAATGTCACACACGTCATTCTTGTTTTGACCTTTTAGAAATTCATGTTCTCCCTCTAAATTATGGTCTTACATCCTGTTTTCTGCATCATGCATGTGATGTAGTTACAACCATAGGCCATAGGACATAAATCCTGCAAGTCCTATGGCTACACTGCTCTTTGTATCGGGAAAACATCAGCTTAATATGAAATATCCTCACATCAGTTTAAGAGTTAGTTTTCAATACAATAGACTAAACATGGACAGAATAACAAACCTGGTGTGAAAAGGCCTTAAAGGAACAGTTCACCCCAAAATCCAAAATAGATATTTTTCCTCTTACCTGTAGTGCTTTTTGACAGACATCTCTACATATCTCCAAAACACGGCGATTCATTGATTTTGTGGTAAACTGTGAACCTTTAATGTGAAATCAGCTTGACTAGGTTTTGGTTTGGTTATCGACTGTCTTCGTTACCAGTCTGAAACCTGTATTAACCTGACCTTCACATGACTCTCCTCTCATTCGTCACTCAGGTGTGGAACCAGAATGGACGCACACCCTACATTACGTATGAATACACTGTCCTGCGAGACTCCCTGCCACCCGTCCCACCTCCTCCTGTCTATACTGGTTCAGACACCTCAGCAGGAGAGGTTTCTGTGGAGGTAGAGGGTCTGCTGGCCCCTAACAGCAGTATTTATGGCCAGGCGGCCCCTGAGGGCCAGTTGCAGCCAGGAGGTGTAGAGGGGCAGAAGGGCCAAGAGACCAACGAGGTGTACGAGGAGACAGCGGCCATAGACTGCGACCAGGATGGAGCAACTGCCCCAAAATATTCAGGTGGCGACTGTTTGTAACACTTTAGATCTGTTTGTGGAATTTGAGCAGCTTAAAGGTTTGACTTCTACCATACTAAAAATGTATGCACGAATGGTACAAGCACTGCAACTAACAATTGTTTACATCATCACCCAAACTAATGTATTTCGTTATTGCCCACAAAAAACAAAGATGTTCAATTTACAATGATATCAAACAGAAAAGCAGTGAATTGTCACTTTCAAGAAGCTGGAATAAGAGAATGTTAAGAGCATTTTTGTTTGAAAAAAACAGCTGAACAGTTACTTGAATGTCAAAATTTTCTGCTGATCCACAAATGTATTGATTGGCTAATCTTTTCGGCACTACATGGTCCTAAGCCTGGGAACCGCACAAATCTGCGAGCTTGTGTTTCATTTGCTCTGGCAGATGTTTCTGGCCACCCTCCCATTCAGACAGATTTCGTTGTGACAGGACAATCACAAACGTTTATCTAATATTTTTAAGTCTTTTACAGACCCCTTATTGGACATCGGTTATTGATTGGACGCTGCAGTTGATCAGACTGATCTGATACATCACAGGTTTGACAGGTTACATAATTTCAATTTCCCCTGAAATATTTAGTTTAATAAATAATTTCCACTATTTAAAAAAATGATTATATTCAGATTCTGGGTTATTAAATAATGAATTCCCACATCAGAACATCAATAGAAAATAACAAATAAATAATTAGCTAATAAATAAAGACATTCTGCCATTAGAAATGGTTCCTGTGACTCTGAGCAGGACCCAGTGCACAGTAGTAGATACAGATGCAACTTGACGCAAGTAATGGATCAATTTTGTGTTTTTGCTTCATTTCATTCATTTAATTTCATTCGCTGGATGCAAATAGACTCAAATTTGCATCTATTCTCGTCTTTGCGTTGATTTTTTTATGTAATCTCTACGCGAGCAAAATTCATCATCATGAGACGTAAGGAAAAGACGCAAGTGATGGAAAAGTGGATGCAATTTAAGGGAATTGGGATGTACCCACAGACTGTCAGAGGAGCATCACTGGGCCAGATTTTAAAAATCACACATCACATGTTTCACTGCTCTGATTCTGTACTACACAGGCTAAAAGTGATCATCTGAGATAATAGTCTTGTTGTTTTATTAACTCTGATGACACCTTTGGTAATTGCTTTTGTGTTTAACATAACCACAGATTTGGTAACTCCATGATACTAATATAGCTAATACTAATACAAAAAGTAAAGATAAATGAACCAATAAACTGTAGGAAGGTATAGCATGTCCTCTGATCAAAACTGCTGATACTTATTCCCCTTTTTCACCCATGATGGTTATTTCTGCAAGGACCAAGTGATGGCAGTTTTAGGCTCATAGCAAGTGAGACAGTGGGGATGTTTAGCTTGAAAAAGGAGAGTTTTAACGATTATACTGATATCAGTATTCTAGATATTAATATTGATGGATTCCTTATTATATAAATCCATTGTATGAACAAGTGTTTTTTGATGAGATTCACTTAAATTTGTTTATTTACAAATTGTGCACAAAGATGTGCAGTGCTGAAGTGTCATCGTGATGCTCTAAATAACCTTAAACTTTTCTTTTGCATTTTTGTAATATGATTTTCTGTTATTATCAGCTGACGTGTGCCAATATCAAATCTGTTATAGGATAAGATCGTTCATGCCGTTATATTAGCCGGGCTCTAAGAAAGAAAAAGAGAAAGATGTGTGGGAAAGGAAAAAAAGGAAAGGAAAGGAAGAGGAATAAATCAGATGGTGGTTCAGTGGCCCGTTGGCAGATGACACAAAATAGGTCAGATTTTGCAGCTGATCGTCTATCAGGCTCTCCTCTTCTATGTACCTGTGAGATGGCCCTTTGAGCTCTGCATTTTTCATGGCAAAGAGGTTTCACATAAAGAGGATCAGCAGCAGATGAAAAATTCAGAGTTTCGTGGTATTTTCTCCTTTTAAAAATGGCTGCATCACGAACATGAGCGGTAATGGGGCTCTCATCTCGCTCAGCTGACCGTCGAGTCCATCACACCCCCGCTTTGTGTGGTGAGATAAGATAGAGAGGTGGTTGAAAGGCCCACCACACACTTTCTACACAGGCTGACGTCATAATACAGACCAGAGTCTGAGTGCTGGGTGAAAAAGTCTTCTTGCTTTGCACTTATGTTTTCTTTCTCCTCTGATATTTTTCATTCACTAAATGATTCCTGCAAAAATTGCAATTTTAAGTCCTGATCTGTAAAGTTGACTGAATAGCGCAAACACTGTAGAAAGCCAATAACTCGGGCTACCTAAACCTGTTTCAGTATGTTTTTGCCCAGTACAACAACATGACTAACAACATAATATTGTGAAGAACTGTTGCATAGGATTGCATTAGATTATACAGGTGTACTGTTATGGTTCAGATATCTACAGCTATAGTAGAAAGAAAATGGAAGCAGTGACCAGTGGCGAGCTGAAAAAAGTTTAGGTAAACGCCCTTTGATGCACAGGTGTGACACTTGAGAAGAAACAATAGCTTGTGTTCATTCCCTCAGGAAGTGGGACGAGAACGCAGCTGCAAAGTTTTTCAATCCAAGTTGAATATGAACTTACATTCTCAAGTGACCAATGACCAAAAGCTACAGTACAGATTGTACTTGAGTACAATAAATCAATTTGCTCTCCAAGAAAATCTAAATTTTTCCACTTTGTTCCATCAGAAAGCAACAGCAGTCACACAAGCAGCACAGCTGACCCTGCCCCTGCTGGCGGGCCCCTGGATACGGGGCCAGATTCCACAAATCTCATCTGGAGGGTCCTGCTGGACGAGCGAATCGGCCCCGATGAGCTGCTCATCAACATCTCAACCAATCAGCTGCTGACGGAGGGAGACGGTTTGTTCTCGTCGGAGGTGGGGCCAGTGGAGATGGGCCTGAGCAGCCTGGAGCAAGACGGGCCATTTGGTGTCAACGAGACGCTGGAATTTACTCTGGGTCGCAAGCGCAATGACAGCGGAGACAGTTCCTACCAGAACAAAACAGTGCAGAGTGGTGGTCGGCCCTCCAGCCGCTCTAACAGAACCAGGTAACCAAACACAAACCATGTGATCCAACGGAGCACAGGTGAAAAGAGTCAAATGAGTTTTAAGATGCACAGCTGAGGTCCACTCTTCACCGCTTCAGTCAGGCTTGAGCTCGAAGGAAGCAGTTTCCCTTCAGGCTGGATTAAGTCTGGGCTGAATGTTTTCAGGTTAGGGTCACACTGGGCCTGAATGTTCAGACATTGTCAAGCCCCTGGGTCTCTGCTGCTGGCTGAGGGAAGTATGCTGCAGGCTGGACGGCTGACGTCTTTTATTCTGAAGACTTCCTCAGAGAGACAAAGCAATTAGAGGGACAGATGGACAGAAAGACAGGTCGTAAAGCAGTTCAGCGGGTAGATATACAGAAAAAGAAGCAGTTAGTAGACATGCAGGGAGACGGGTAGAGAGATAGGCAGTGAAGCAGGTGGACAGGTACTGAAATGTATACTGTACAGGAAGTAATACAGACAGACAGGTACATAAACAGGTAATAAGGCAGTTAGACAGGTAGATATACATGCAGTAAAGCAGTTTAGACATGCATTGTAGGTGCGCAGGTGGACAGGCACCATAGATGCACTGTGCAGGCAGTAAGGCAGTTAGACAGGTAGATATACAGACTGTGGGCAGGTGGACCTGGCAGGTTTTTCATTCATCATATTTATAATTCATGTTGGTTTCCTAGCTCCGTGTCCAAACACGGCTTCAGCAGGTCTGGAGCCAGCAGCTGAAAAACACACTATGACACGCCCTTCCCTCCGAGAGGCAGAGAGAGGAGGAGGGGAAATGAGCACAGCAGAGAAGCACGGGTTACTGCCACACTTTGAAACAAATAATTCAAAGTATTTGCAAGCAAAGAGAAAAAAATATGATGCAAAGGGGGGAAGTGTGCTGTCAGACCGTAGTCACCTCTGGGGAGAGAAATAATGTGCAGAAATCAGTCTGGCGTACACGGAGGGATGCTGGCGAGGTAGAACTCAAAGTGTCTGTGATTTTCAAATAAACCTCTGGCGGAGGGAACGGCCCGTGTTATGACAAGAATGTGCACATGACTTTTGTGTGACGTGATGAAAAAACAAAAAGTGCGTCTGCCAGGATGCAGCCTGTGAATCAGCTGTCACACTGTGGTCGTCTGGGGCCCAGGAGACAGTCGAAGTGTGTGAGTGTGTTTCAGGGTCTACACGTCTTGGGTGTCCTTAAAGGAATATTTGATTGAAAATCTATGTTTGTCAAACTACTCCTGCAGTATAATCCATTTCTCCACTGACGACTGGCAAGACTACGGCTTAATATTTCTGTGACAAACGTATAAGCTGTAATCACCTTGGAAGAGTTTAACAGTGAAAAAACTTTCAAAATTTCTACTCCTGCGGTATAATTCACTTCTCCACTGACAGTATGTTACAGTCATATTTATGCAAGAACATGGCTACATTACATTACAAATGTATTACTACTGTTTTTACTAATGCTACTGTGTGTGTGTGCGCGCGCGCGCGTGCGTGCGTGCGTTCGTGCGTGCGTGCCTCTTTTGGGTAACAGGGGGAATCAAAGGATCTACCAGAAGAACCTGAAGCTGAGTGCTGCTGACATGTACCGCTGGAAACTTTCCTCTCAGGAGCCCTGCAGCATGACCTGCTCTATAGGTACGTGCAAACACACACACACACACACACACACACACACACACTGAAGGTTCGTGGGCAGTTAGATCAAGAAGCTTTATATCTTTGACAATAACCTGTCATCACCCTCTCAAAATCAGATGAAGGTCTGCAAGACAGGTGTGAATAATAACACTATAATTGACTGCATTCAATTTCATTATAATAATAAACTTAAAAAACTACCATGTAAATTAAAAAAACAGCGCTTTAAGATTAAACAGCATTGTAAACTAAAGTAATAATAAAAATATGCTAAAACAATCCAAACTTTTTTGCTTTTCTGCTGTGCTTTATTTCTTTTACTTCGTTCATTCTCTCTTTCCTTCACATAAAGCACTTTTAGTTTTCTTTTCTTGTGTTTAAAATGTGCTGTATACTGTAAATAAGTTTGCCTTGTTCGTTGCTCACTATCCAGGAGTGTCAAAGTCCTTCGTCACATGTATCCGCTATGACGGCATTGAGGTGCACGATATGTACTGTGATGCGCTGACCCGACCGGAGCCGGTCCACGACTTCTGTATTGGGAGAGAATGTCAGCCCAGGTACAGTCCACTGGAAAGACATTTCATGGAACCAGAAATATTTAAAGTGCTTAACAGTACGTTGTGTAATGTATTGCTCGTCTTTCAGATGGGAGGCGAGCAGCTGGAGCGAGTGCTCAAGGACCTGCGGGGAGGGTTTCCAGTTTCGTCAAGTTCGCTGTTGGAAGATGCTCTCGCCGGGCCTGGACAGCTCAGTCTACAGTGACCTCTGCACCATGGCCGACCTGGAGAGACCTATGGAGAGACGGCCCTGCAAGAGCCCCGCCTGCGGCCCACAGTGGGAGGTGGCTGAGTGGACCGAGGTATGAGATGTTTGTAATAACACATATATAATTTAAAACCTAAAGAGCAAGTAAAGAATGAGTGTGTATTTCACATCTTTACAAGACTTTGTCTGTTCATTGATAATGTTTTGTGACTGAACTGTCAGGTTTCACATTTCTTTCTTTTTGTAGCTCATGTAAGTAATTGTGCTCTTGCTCATCTTTGGATTTTTCTTTGCTCTACTTGGTTTTTTTGTTTTTTTTTTGCAGTGCAGACATACCCCTAACTCTTGTCAGGCTCAGGTTTTGCAGCTGTCACTGATGGATTCTCCGGAGACGTTTACCAGACACCAAACAAAAAACCTTGATGTGATTTAAGCCAGTAGGGTTTGAAAAAATCATTATCTCTTCAGATTCTTAAGATCTGTTTTATTCTTGTATTTTATTTCAAACCTTCACAAAGTTATTCAAACTTGCTCTAAATAAGGAGCAAATGTCTTGACTACAAATCAGAAATGGGACCAATCCGATCCAATATCAGTATCGGGTTCAGATCTGGTTGTAAATCATTGATCCACATACCGATCCAGATTCCACAGTCTGATGTTTTTATAGCCTCCTGGCTTTAACACCAGTGGAGCTGGTAGCAGAGGATGCTAACGCCATATGCAGGGCTTGACATTAATGCTTGTCTGTAGCAAGTAACTGAGCTCAGACAAGGGGAATGCCTCATGAAGTTATCCAACCAGGGAAGTGAAAGATGTTTAACAGAACTGATGGGAAACATCTGACATGCTGGACACCATAGAAGTTAACTCTGGAGTCAACAATGACGTCTGTGACTTAACGTAATGTATCTCTGAAAGATTTATTTTTTGTGATAATGAGCTCAGTTGTGTCTCCGTGTGCTTCTCCTTCATCCAGTGTCCTGCTAAATGTGGCCGCAAAGCCCAGGTGAGCCGCGACGTCCGCTGCTCTGACGAGACCAGATCATGTGACCCGATGACCAAACCACCAAACATCAAAAACTGCACCGGTCCGCCCTGCGAACGCCACTGGACCATGTCTGAGTGGGGACCTGTGAGCGTCTTTCCTCTCCATATACAGTATAGGGCATGTCAGCATACCTGAGTGACAATAACTTATGTGTGTTTTACCACCTGCTCTTAATAGAAAAACAAGTCGTCTGTCCAGCTGTTTTTACCTCAGTGAAAAACTGTAGTGCCACAGTGTGAATTTATGGTTTGTATTGTGTTGTACAGACAAATGTTGTTCCTAATGTTCCATTCAAAGCCAAAGTCTGGAAAGTCGAAGTTCTAAGTTACAACCAAAGAGTACAACCAGGCACAAACATGGACGGATGTGAATTTTTATTTGCACAAAGTAGAATATTATTCCTCTATACAGCAGTAAATATATCAGTAATATTTATTATTATATAATTTGCATTTTCAATTTGAAATTTACATCTGTGCAATTCAACAGAGCCAATATAACAGCCCTGCAACGAACCAAGAGTTGTTTGTAATATTATGTCCTTCTGATATAAATGCCAAGCAGCACAACTATTATTATTATTCAATAAAACAACAACTTTAAAACCATCTTCATGAACAGGTAGATGCTGGAGATGCAGCGGATGGGGTCATCAATACTAATGGCAAATGCCTTTCTATAAAGTGCCTCTTGTTGTCATGCCTAAAAAATCAAACAACACTGAGTCTACAGTAATTAATCGCTTCTGGTAACATGTTGGTAACACAGCGGAATGATCAGACTTCCTGTGGTGTTATATTAAACTAATCTGACATGATGTGAGGTGATTTATCCACTGTGATGATGTGATTTTTCCTTTCTTCTGACATGATGTGAGGCGACCTGATCTGACTTTAAGGTGTGACTCTGAGCTTTGTGACATGGACAAAAAGGAGGCGGTGATGACAACAGTAATGCCTCCTCTTGATCGTGAATCATCCATTTTGACCTTTGACCCTCGCTGTTGCAGTGCTCGGGGTTGTGCGGCCAGGGGAAGATGGTGCGTCATGTGTACTGTAAGGCTCCGGAGGGTCGCGTGGTTCCTGAGAGCCAGTGCTCTGCGGAGAACAAGCCGCTGGCCATCCACCCCTGTGGGGAGAGAGACTGTGCTCCTCACTGGCTGAGCCAAGAGTGGGAGAGGGTGAGGCCTTTTCACAGTGTTGAACCGGAAACACTTAGTTGATTAATTGATTTGTTGATTGACAGAAGATTAACAAATATTTTGACAGTAGATTATTATTTAAGTCATTTTTCAAGCAAAAATCCCCAAAACTCTTTCAGTCCAACATCTGAAATTTGAGGATTTGCTGCTTTTCTCTATTGTAAATTGAAAATCTATTATAATCTATATATTTTGCGGAAGTTTAAAATGAATTACCACAGACAGTTGTCGTGTTCCATGGTTACAGTTTTCACTTTTACTTTGAAATACAGAAACTGTTTTCTTGACGAGAATCGACAAAGTCGGTCACTAAATACTTTGCCTGCAGTGTAACACAACCTGTGGTCGTGGCGTGAAGCGAAGGACCGTCCTGTGTGTGGGAATCAGTGGGGGGAAGTTCCAGATCTTTGATGATGAGGCGTGTGGAGGCAGCGAGAAGCCTGAAGAGGAAAACACCTGCTTTGAGAGGCCGTGCTTCAAATGGTACACCACCCCCTGGTCTGAGGTGAGGTCAGCACAGTACACACACTTCACCTTCACACCTCTGACGTGGAGAGGGTGGAGACACGCTGCTGTAAAGAGTTGAATGTCAAACATTCACCACCTTTTGTCTTGAAAAGTTTGGAAAAGGTTTTTTTTTAAATCTTGCCTCTGTTTTGAAGGACAGCAGCTGCACGGTAATTACAATATATTTTAACTGGATCCAGATAAACAGGAAAAAAGCACCAAAACTTCCATAGAAACCTTTCAAACCATCTCTGCAGTGAAATCCACTGGCTGTCTGTCTGTATGCTCACTATGTTCCAAACACTCACAAACACAAAATATGGCAACGTTTCTGTTTGTCGCTAGCATGGTTAGCCATGTATATTTTTTTCATTTGAAAGATATTTATCTTTTCTGACATTGGAATGAACTGCTGACAGTCACTGCTACAGCAGACACAAAGACTTTTTACACGTCTTGGTGTTTGGTACTGTAATGTAACTAGTAATGCAATCTGTTGGATTACAAAAAAAAAAAGTAATCTACATCGGAATACTTTTGGATTACTAAAAATCAAACATAATATCAAAAATATCGCACTATATACAAAAAAAATGGACGCAAACGTTAAGTTCAACAAAGATTCCTTTTTTTCCCCCTCAAAACATTTTCACTGCAAATCTAATACATTTTTCATATTCAGCCTTTATTATTCATTTGCAGTTGTTAAAATCAAATCACCACAGGCACAAACTACAGGTGTAGTGCATGTATTATACAACATGTGGGGTGCTGTTTCTTTTGTGCAAGTGTTTCTTCAGATTTGAGGTCTTTGCAGAAAACAGCAACTGTATTTTGGCTTGCACAAATTGTGCTGGACAAAGACGTTTTGTGTTGCACTTGTTTGAAGTCATTTTTGATGGCGATATTACAGGAATTGAAGGCTGTTTTGTTTGAACCTCCCATCCTGACAGTTCTTTTTTCTCCTGCCCGGTCTGACACAAAGTGGAGCATTTTCAAGGAATGTCAGATACTTTTCACGTAAAAAGAGAATTAGGTTTCATAATTTAAAAATTGCCATATTTCAATGACATAATCAACAATGTAATTAATTAATCCTTGACAGTTTTGCTATAATCTAATCTACTTATTCTCTCCCTCTGTCTGCATTCAAACATCTTTATTATGTTTATTCGGTCTGAATGTCGGACAGACAAACAAAACGTGTGACCACAAAAACCTCATCCAGTTCCTCAGTGGTGAGTTTCTGCTCCTCCGTGTCCTCAGTGCACTAAGACGTGTGGTGTGGGTGTGAGGATGAGGGACGTGAAGTGTTACCAGGGCCGGGAGCTGGTCCGAGGCTGCGACCCCCTCACCAAACCTGTGGCCAAACAGACCTGCACCCTGCAGCCCTGCCCCACTGAGCCGCCAGGTAACACACACACACACACACACACACACTGGAGGATTTTATTCCATTATGCTGTTAGCCGTCAGTGTGAAGTGAAAGTCCAATCCAGGATTAAGTTGCCCAGGAGGTACAGTTAGGTCCATAACTATTTGGACAGTGGCACAATTTTTGTAATTTTGCCTCTGTACACCGCCACAATGGATTTGAAATGAAACAATCAGGATGTGGTTGAAGTGCAGACTTTGAGCTTTAAGGGGCTTTTGATAGATTAAAAAGGCTTTTGTTTAAACAACATAGTGAGCTGTCAAGAGACAGTATTATTTTTAGCCCCGGGCTATCTTTACCTCATTTTGGATTTCGATTTTGAAGTTGCTAACATGAACTCCACCCTGTGTGAACTTTGTCCCAGATGAGAGCTGCCAGGATCGTCCCTCCACCAACTGCCTGCTGGCGCTGAAGGTCAACCTGTGCAGCCACTGGTACTACAGCAAGGCCTGCTGCCACTCATGCCGCGCCATACGACCTCCAACCTCCTAGTCCGGGACAGCACGGCCTCTCCCTCCACCCCAACTCTAACTTCAGCACGAGGAAGGAAATGGGTACGTTGATGTACACATGCAGTTACTATGAACCGTGAGAGGAAGCTGAAAGTCGGAGGGAGGCTCTTACCTCTTAATAAAAAAGCAGCGCTTCCTCTAATGAATTCGATTTTTTACGGTTCATTTGTCAGTTGGATCGTTAAAAAGATGAAATCGGTTCGTCGTACAAAAACTGTTTGTCAGTCCTAATGATGCAACATTATTTGCAATATTCACACATAAAAGAGGAATACTTTTGTAATACATTTGCTCTTTTTAAAAAAAAAATATTTTCCAGTTTCTTATTTCCAAACACAAAATCAAATGTGTTTCTGCTTTTTTTTGGAATAAAAACAAAAAGAATTGAGCAAAAAGCTGTTTTTATTTTGAGAGAAACTTAGATTAGTTTCCTCCTATGTGTTTAACATATTAAACATTAAAGTGTGTTTGAGCCTTAAGTAAAACCTCTCGCCTCGAGACCTCTGACACTGTTCTAAACAGATTCAGGAACCATACGGTGCTTTTAGTTAAGAAAATGACTTTTTTTTTTTCCTTTTTCTTTCAAGAAATCTTTTCCTGACCATCCACATTATCTCCTATATTAAGTCCTCATGCAGGCTCTGAGCTGCCCCTCCCCTCACTCCTTCACATCGTCACACAATAACCATGATCATTAGACTGTATCTCAACCATAAAGGCAGTTGTGATCAGTTGTTATCGATTATTTATCTTCCTCTAACAATGTGGAGTTGGAGACAAAGCGGAGTCAACACTCACGTGGTCTTACAGACCATCATCAGTTAGCAGCGAGCACACTTGTAGTGTTCATCGCCGCAATGAAAAGATTTCTTAAATTATTTCTCAACGGAATATACTGCATGACTAGAATATTTAATACAGATACTGTTTATGAAATGTTATTTAATTGTGTTTCAGTTTGGTGTCTGGCATGTCTGCCGCTTGGTGCCGTGCCAGTACGCCTGCAGGATATGAAAGCATATTTATTAGTCATAGCACATTTTCATTTATTGTGACGCTCCTGATGCCAGCTGATGCTTATTCATCGGGTCACCTAATGCCAGCTCTGCTCTGTGTGTGTGACAGAGGAGGAGAGAGTTAATACAAACACAGAAAGAAACATTCCTGACACTTGAAGTATGTTTGAAATGTGTTCAGACGTGTATGTGTCTCATTTTTAACGATTGTGTACTTTTTATATAACTGATCAGCCCAAGTCCCCAGAATAAAATGTTGGCGTTGTACATATCTGCAGGCCATAGATACGTTAATTGTATTTCAGCTGATATTCTCCTCAGGAGGAGGACAGAATGGTGGCATGAAACCTAGGCCGTAAGAGACAGCCACTTTAACCGACATTTTCCAGCTGTTTTTGTGGCAAGAAAACCAGATATTTAACCAAAACATGATATATTTTTTTCTATTCCTTACCATGTGGATTTTTACCAAGCGTAAACGTAACCAGACAATAAGCGTGTTAGCATTGAAAATTGGAACGTAAGGAAACATTAAGTTGAAATGTATAAAAGAGTAAAGTTGCAACATATCTGTGGCTTGCAGAAACGTACAATGCCAACATGTATTCTGGCGTTTGGGTTGAAGTGATACCTCTTTGTACAAAACTAAGTATGGGAATTGTGTACTGTTGATAATAAACTGAAAACTTAATGGTACTGACTTGTATTACAATAAATAAATGAACATTCACCTCTTTGTTTGTTTGTTTTTTATATGAATTGATTTATTTGTTCAGTGTTTGTCTGAAAGGAGAAAAAAAAATCTAAATTTAAATACATGACTTTTACTTGTAAGTATTTCTACACTGTGGTATTGCTACTTCTACTGAAGTACGAGATCTGAGTGCTTCTTCCACCTCGACCACCAGGACTCCTCTAAAACACACCATTTCAACAAAAATAAAATCTACTAAAACTGTTTAAAATTTAGTTCATTAAACGCCCAAAACTCTTCTCTGTTCATTGATCAGGTGGTACTGCACAGCTTAAAACCAGTCCAAGAATTCAAACTGGCAACTTTACTGAAATGCCCCCATATTAGAGCTCCTGAAAAAGACACCTAAGTGTTTTCTGTTATAATTTTTGCCGAGGTAGTGGCGATGCTGAAAATGTAATGATAACTGTGGCGGTGCCTCACAGCTATAATTGGAGAAAATTTCAGTGACCTCCATCCTCTTTCCTGAGGCTTCCTCTGATGTAAACAAGTCGACTTGAGGGTCAAAGTTGATTTTTTTTAAAAAGAGGCAACAAACAAGAATAAAATGTGTCCAGAATTATCTATCTTAGCTGTTCTGTATCAAATGACTCCCATGAGGCATAACACAGATCCACATAACACAGTTTTGCATCATTTTATTAACACTGTAAATGAAGACACAGAGAGCAGTTACAATAGATGCCGGTTTGCAACTGATGCCCCCTGCTGGTCAGTGTAACAGCATCAAACCTGTTATCTACTGAATCGCAAATTAATAGAAACACATCAACTACTGAAGCAGAGAGGAAACAAATGCCATAGTTTCAGTCTTCTCTAAAAAACAAACTGGATGTCAGGAAACACTCACTGAATGATGAAGTGGTTCTGCACTCATTCTTCTTCAGGTAAAGTGTAGAACCTGCAGCCTCATCCGCCAACACACCATGAATGGATTTGATTAATAGGATGGATGTTTATTTTGCAGAGGAACCATAGAGTTGAGACTCCCAGGATCACTGCCTGGTAGGCTGACCGCGGGGAAATCCTCGTCCGGGAGGTCAGACATCAGGAGAATAATGAATTTGGTATCTTAATATTGCAGTCCACATCAAAGAGACAGAAAATAACTGAACATGTTAAGCATCATTTTGTGTATTTTAAAGTACAGGACTGGTGGAGATTAAAGAAGTTAATGCAGCCAGCAAAATAAGGGTGAGCGTTCACCACAAGTGTAGCAGAAAAAATAAAACCAAATCAATATTCCCAAAATAATGCTCACAAAATGTTACAATATTCTTTTTAAATCACTGCCTAGTTTCATAAATTGTTTTCTACGCAGTTCCAATAGACTGAAGGTAGTACAAGAAAAATCTGTTACAGCATACAAAGCTTGTATTTGTGTTGTTCAAGGTATTGAAATACCTTCAATAAGTCATTCAACTCCAAAATAAATTTTAAATTAATTTCCCAAACTAATTTCCCAGCAATGGTCACTGTGTCCGATGATCTACTGATTACCTGAAAGACTCAGTTCAGGGCCAAAAGCCTTTTTTTCTAATAGGTCAGAGGTCACGAGAAGTAGCGTCCCTGGAGTTGACAGACAGATATTCCATTTCTTAATGGCATTGTTGAGTAAATTTACGCTCCAGGACTGGTTTGTAGTCATTTATATTATTACAAATATGAGGGTGAATTTTGCCTCACAGGACCGGCACGCTAACTGCTTCTTCGTCCTGATGGAGGGGTTTTGGGTCTCTGCAGGTTCTGCACTTTTATCCACCTGACACACTCGTGATCAGAGTTAGATGAAAAACACAGAGGGACAAATCACACGACAGAAAAACAAAACAAAACACACTTTACGAGAGTCAACAGAGCTTTCGTCCTTTTTTTTTAGCAGCATACGATTATCTTTACGGTTGCAGCAGTATACCGGTTTCACTGTACTGTGATATGAAGACCGACGATAATCATACCATGTACATTTGCTTATCTACGTTATTGAATTCTTAAAAAAACAAAAACAAGTTCATATCAAGTTTCTTGACTTTCAGGACAACATAATATTATTTTTTATAGTGTGAAAATCTCATACCGTTGCAACCCAAGTTAAAAAGTGTAAGTTTGCTCCAAATGAAGAGTTTTATTCTGAAAAGGAAATAATACCAAATACCAAAAACTCGTCTACTGTACTATCAACGAGAAATACCAAAATGCACTATCAGTTATTTTTTCTTAAATGCTCGATACCTCACGTTGGAGGTCTCTTCAAATATTATGTGAACCTTGGCCTACAGCACAGCATCTATCTACAGTAGAACAGGAAATAAGTGTCTTCCTGAAATCACAGTCATTGGATCATTGAATGCCTCAGGAAAGCCCTTTAAAATGCGATTTGTTTTCTGCACCACGGCAAACAAACAAGAATTCACACACTGAAACACTCAGACAATCAACGCCTGCTCTTCACTGTCTCAACTATAATCAAATACAACGAAACCACAACCTCGTGCCGACAAATTTACATAAGTGAACACAAACATCAAGCTGGAGTTCCATGTAATGTCTGCATGTGAAACCATTAAAAAAAAATAAAATTCATTTCTTTTTTAAAAGAAGATAAGATAAAACTGTGATCATATGTTGTTATTAAATCAATTTGATTGTCTTGATGATGACGGTGTTTGATCTGGATTTGAAACGAACGGAGAAAAATGTATTTTCCCCCAATTAAAACTGAATTCATGCAAAGCATTTCGTTGTCTATCAAGAGATTCAGTGAGGAGTTTTGATATCAGGGATGTGTTTTTAAATTTTTGATGAAGAACGCAACTCTTAATCTCAAAAATGCAATTCATGACACAAATAATTTCATTTCATTTTGCACGTTTTTGGAACAGCTGAAGAAAGATTCAACAAAAACTCTGATTTCAACAAGTCAATATTGTACAGAGCTCGACAAGCGCCGAAAGCTAAAACTTAGCCGTATAGGCACAAACTGCAGTATTGTGCGATCAGGTTGATCATTTATGTACCTGCCCTTACATTGTGGTGTACATGTTTGTAATTTACGTATGTTCTTGAATTGATATTTTGTGTGCATACATTAGTTTTCTTCCCCCGTGACACCTGCCGGCTTAGAGAACAGAGAAATTTAATTATCGATATCAAGGAAAACTATTGAAACGTCGAAATACATTCTTATATCCCCGGCATGTCAGACCTTAGAAGCCACACACACCTAAACAGGCGTTTCAGTTAGTTTGTCTGATTAGACGTCTCGAGGAAACACTCAGCTTCACACTAAATAGATTATGAACCAATAGAAAAGTATTTAATGATAGTATTTGGGTCTTATGAGGTGTTAAGTGACGGAATTTCAATGTGAAAGAAACAAAGGTGAATTTTATTGTACACTGTACAGTTGTTGCTACATTAACAAATTATTTTGTCTGCGTGAACATCCGCTTGTATTTTTTTTCCACTGTATAAACGCATCACAGTCAAGTGGTATTTTAAGTACACTGCACAAATAATGGTTTTCTGAACTGGAAAGTTGTTTGTGATTGTATGTGAAGTCAGTCTGAGTCAATGTGAACAGTCTCCAAACAGAAGCTAATGACTCAGGATACTTTAGCTTTATTTCTTCCTCCTATTCTCTTGATTTGGAGTTCATAGGATGAGTTTTATTTTATATTTTACAAATCCAATGAAAAGACCAAAACCAATAATGTGTTGGCCTGTCTCTCAATACTATTTGACTTCTCTGCCTGTCTGTAGTCCTCAGGTCTTTAAAAACACCTCATAAATATAGCTCCATTTACAAAAAAAAAATGACTCAGTAATTTCCTCATTGGACTGAATAGGCGCCATCTTTGCATTCGGTATCTAGTTCTTTTTATAAATCTATGGTACCAGCAGTGTATGTGGATCTAGTCAAAATAAACTACATGTTCCTGGTAATGATGGAACATGTCACCCAGTGTAACAATGTGGCTCATTCTTGTTTCTTAATAGTTTTTGTACAACAATGTTCTGGCACAGAGGAATAAGATATATCAGGCTTTGATACACACACAATACCTTTTAATAAGATACATTCATTGGTGGTTTTGGTCTGCACATGGGATTTGCTGACAATTAGACCAGAATCATCTTTTAAATGAGACTCGGTTATGTTAAGGAAACTGTTAGCTAGCTAGCTAATAGGCATTAGCCTTATTTCGGAAACACTCTTTTTTTAAATGATTTTTTCCCCCCTTTATTTTCTCTTGTGTGGTGCTTTCAAACAAACACAATCTGTGTTAAATTTAGCCTACTGACAAACGCTGATATACTTTGATACACATACATTATATTGGTTAGCTTTTTTTTTACTAGCTAATTAGCAAACAAGCTAATTTTCTACACAAATTAGACACAATGGTCACAAAATGATCAGTTTTAGTCAAAACTGACAAAAATGAGTCCGTCCAAGTCTGTCAGAAACAAATGAGATGCTCTGGAGATGCAGACCTCCATCAGCCTATGGCTTTTGGAGGTGTTACATCACCCACAAGCCCTCAGTGTTGCAGTATATCATTACAGCCTTATGTAACATGTTATTTTGTGTGTTTGCAGTCACTACTGAGTCAGTGCAGCTTGTATACTGCAACCTTTCCTCCAGACCAGCAATCCGGCGCCGTCTCCACCCTGCCTGTTCCTAGACGTCGGTGCTGACGCTTTGGGTGACCACCTCCCTCATGGTGACGGAGCGGATGAGGTTGAGCTTCTGGTACAAGCTGGCCAGGTCCATGGGCAGTTCCAGGTCCTGTTGCTGCACAGTCCTGTAGCTGATCCTGCGGCCACCGTTGCACAGCCGCTCAGGGTGCTGCAGGTAGAAGGGCAGCGAGCAGCGGGCGCAGGACGGGCAGAAGGCGTGCGAGCGCTGGCACCTACGCGTTGGCGGTGTGGGGGAGTAGCTGGCAGGCCCGTTGGCCTCAGTGAGGAAGGTGGGGGGGTAGGTCTCTGTTTCGTCACCATAGTGCTCCGGCGTCGGAGGCGTAGGGGGAGCGGATAGAGCCAGGGGGCGTGTCGGCGACATGGTGGCGAACTCTGGTTCCTCCTCTTCCCCCTTCTCAGACTCCTCCCTCTTACAGCAGTAATACTTGATCACAGTAAGAGAGAAGTACAGGTCAGAGTCACTCTCCAAAGTATGTTGATTTCATTGTGAGTTAGCATTTAGCTCAAAGCACCACTGTGCATACAGTGCATTGACTGTATATAAAGATGGACAACATGAGATCTCCTCAAAAGTGAAGCCAAAACATCTTGATCGCCCCCTGGTGGTGGGCTGCACTATAGGTCATAATCTCCTCCCCCTCAATGATATCAGGTAGGACATGGGCCAAACTAAAAACTCAAAGTACACCTCAAATAATGTTTCCCCAAAGATGGTTTCTGTCGCTTTAGGTAGCTCTTATCACACTGATGTATGTTCAAGTATGTTCTGATCAGTTTGGTTTTAATTAGTTATTTAATGCTATAAAAACGGGGTGCTATAAAAATGTCATGATTGACAGCTGAGCCCTGCTCGCGATTGGGCAGGCTGCTGTATGGGCGGGAACTTGAGACCGTGGCTTCGCTGCCCAATCACTACTGAGCAGACTCTGGCTCCAAATGCGCAAGATGGCAGCGCCCTTATCCCAGATATTTTGACTTCATTTTTGTACAATGGGAGGAAGTGGAGACGCGTCGTCCATCTTTATTCATGTCAATGATACAGTGCTTAAGGCTCTTGACTCAGTCCCTGGTTTCAGTTATAATTGTTGTACTTGGATTATTTTTACCAAAAAGATGAAAATCTAATCTATCGTTATATTACATTTTCAAATACATTCAACTTTTTATAGTATTAATTAGCAGCCTGTAAAAGTTTTATAGTGCTACAGTCATGCTGATGGATAAGTAGGTGGTAGAGACTCAGTTAAATAGTCAATAGTAAAAATAATCATACCTGCAACCTACATAAACACAGTACTGCGACGATGGTCAGTAAGATAACTGTAGCCAGAATTCCTCCTGCAATGACCACTGTCCCGGCTGACATTCGAAATCCTCTCCATTAACAGCCTGCAGGGAGGAGCAGGAGCAGGAGGAGGAGGGGGACAAAAAAGGAGGAAATTAAGAGAAGGGGTGGACAAGGAGGAAGAATGAGAGAAAAATGGAAGGACAAAAGTGGAAGAAGAGAAAGAGTTAAGAGGAGGAGGACACAAGGGAAAATGGAGCAAGAAGTGAGAAGAGTTAAGAGGAGGATGAGAATAAAGAAGGAGTGGGGAAGAATAAAGAGAGAACAAGGAGGGAGAGAGGCACATGTCAGTAAGGAGAACAAAATGGAGGAACAGAAGGAGAGAAGAAGGAGAGAGAAGAAGGGAGTAAAAATGGAAGAAGGACAGGAAGAGTGGAAGAAGAAAAAGATGATAAAGAGATGAGGAGAATTGGTGGGGAGGAGAGAGAGTAATGTGACACAGAGGAATTAAAATGAGACGAGGGGAGAGGTGAGGAGGAACAATGAGAAAGAAGAGATAAAGGAAACATGGGAGAGGAGAGGAGTGAAAGGAGAAGAGAAAAATGGGAGGAAGAGGCGACGGCAGGCATGGAAGGGCAAGGATTAAAATGAAAGGTGGAGAATAGGGAATACGAGAAGAAGAGAAAGAGGAGAAGGAGCGAGGAGAGATAATGATGTTGCTGTGAACTGTTGAAACTGGTTTATCTTGCCAGCAGTCATTACTCAAAATATTGCTAATTAATTTTTATCATTTATCTGTTTTATGACTCATTTTTGGCAGTAAATTTGGTCGTCACAGTGAGCCAAGTACAAATGTTAGCAGGTCTGATCTTCCAGCAATCATCACCTTTTTTTTTTTTTTTTTTTACCCTGAACAAAATATTTTGCCATGTCAGCCCTAAAGCTGTGCAAGTTTGTTTGTTTTTTAATTTCTTAGATGCAAAACGATTTCAATAAAGGAATAGTTTGCCATTTTGGAAAATCCCCCTATTTCTATTTTTCATTCAGTTAGAGGAGAAGATCAATACTTCTCTTGTCTACGTGGTAAATATGAAGCTATACGGCCAGTTAGCTTTGTTTAGCACAAAGACTGGAAACATGAGGAAACAGCAAGCCTTGTTCTGTTCAGAAGAAACTACATCTGCCTTAAAATGGTCATTTTTTTACACTTTGGTTTAGGAAACATGTAAAAAATGATTCACAACACTTCCTCCTTTGGTTCTGACAGATGAGAGTCATGAAACTCAGCGTACGTTCAATCAGGAAGACTATCTTTGGACTCATTCATTCACAATTCTCTCTCTCTGCTTCCTTCTTCATCAGCTGACTATGGGCGCTTACACTTTCAGTTAAATCAACCAGATTTTGCCACAATTTCAATCAGCCAATCATTTTGTTGCTGTTAAATCTGGTTTTCTCTCTGCTGTCAGCTGTCATTTCAGTGCAAACTCGTTGCAACCCTCCTGCACCCCATCACCTCCACATCATCATATCCAGTGTGCACGTTGATCTCATCATAGCCCCCCCTTCTCATGACACCCAGATCTGTCATAAAAATATGATTCATTCTCTCAGAATGAAGTCGCTCCTTATTGAAATA
The DNA here is from genome assembly GCA_037974645.1 of Hollardia meadi. Classification (NCBI taxonomy): domain Eukaryota; kingdom Metazoa; phylum Chordata; class Actinopteri; order Tetraodontiformes; family Triacanthodidae; genus Hollardia; species Hollardia meadi. The sequence goes on along the minus strand of JBBPCS010000386.1, from coordinate 3,783,479 downwards.
GCAGTAGGTCTGATTCACACAGCCGCTAGAGGTTCTTGTCAGGTAAACATACAACAGTTCTGTCATTTTTCTTGCGAGGACAGTATCTAAAATGTTTCAGTGTAATACGACTGAAGTTGTAACTGGAATTTTCCTTTAAGGTTGTAGCTATTGTTTGAAATCTCCAAGAGAAGCGAGCAAGAAAGAAAGATCTACCTAAGAGGAAAACACGTTCCCTGCATGTGTTCAAGCAACCAAGGTGGGAAAAAATGACAATATTTGTGTGTTCAAATTTACTGTATGACACTGAGAAGAGGTTGAGTTATTAATGGAGAAAAACTACAGACAGACCTCGAGGTTCCCAGACATTTTTCTTTAATGTGATGAAAATCTAAATAAGCCTCTAGTTCATGTTTAGCATTTGATGGGCTAACTGCATTCCATTAAACATTTTGCATTTTTTAGTTGGAGGCTGAGTGCTCCCAAAGCAACCTGACAATTAAACAATACGGCAGTTAGCAGAGCGCAAACCTCGGCTAACACAAAACTGCTCTCCAACCTGCAGAGCTGCAGCCTCCAGGACTGATGACGGGGGAAAAGCCTTATTCACGAGAAGGAATACCGTAATTTCTAAAATTATCAGCAATCCTGATAATGTTTTATTTGTCTCTGGAAGTTTTTCAAGGGAGAGGAGGAAAATAAAAGCCACCGGGACAGATCAATATGGGAAGGGGTTGATTTTTATACCAGGGGGGCAATAATTCAGGGAAAAGCTGACACGAGGTCCTTCTTCAGTTTTCTTTCTTTGTCACTTGTGAATGGAAGTCAAGAAGTCTGTTTATAATCTCCCTGAAATTACAAAAGAGAAATACATAATGCATTTTTATTATTCACTCCCCTTCATGTTTTATGCAGTAAAGCTGGTCCCAAACCAGAATTAAATGTGCATTAACAAATGGAAACACTAAAGGGACACCAGCAAAGGTTCCTCAACCTTTAACATGATGACAGATGGAAATTTAAGTTCACCCTGCAGGCTTCTGCTCTATTTTACTCAGCAGTAAAACACCCATGCTGTACAGTGAAAGCACTCATCCATGATGTTAGATTAGTATAATGAATTTAAATTATGAGTTGCTAATATTCAGCTTTCCCTCATCTTTATACAATAAATAAGGAACCAATGCACCATTTCAAAAATGTGCACTGATGGATAAAACACCGGCAGGCAGATCATGTGACGAGATGTAACTGAAGCGAAGCCATCATCACCATCATCATCTCGTTTCCTCGTTGGTTGCTGTGTGGGTGTGACGAGGGTCGGCAGGAGCGTGTCATGTCGTGGGACCATCACGGCGTGATGCATGTGGCACGACATGGCCGACACGCCACCCAGCACAGCAAAAAGAGCCGAGTGGAAAAGCTCCCGGTGAAATCCGGACAAATAAGAGGAAACATTACAGGTAGATTCCGCCTGTCGACTAATTCCCAGGCTGTTGTGCGCTCCAGCAACAGCCCCACAGTGCAGAGTCAAAATTATGGCGTTTTTACAATCACAAAACGTGGTCAGTGATCACCAGCTTCAACAAACTCACACCAACTTATCGTGTTTTAATAGAGGGTTTGTTTTAAAGTTCAACCCAAAATCCAAAACACATTCTCTTACCTGTAGTGTTTTTTATTCATCTACATGGTTTGTGTGTGAGTTGCAGAGTTTGTGAGATGCTGTAGAGATGTCTTGAATATGATGGAAGTCGATGGCACTACATGGAACTGCTCACAAGTCAGTGGATTATCTTGAGTAACCTGCTCATGACCTCAGGAAAGAGACATTGCTGTGGAGTTTTTTATAAAGGTATTTTTGGTGCTTTGAGCACCACAAGCAAAGTGCCATCTAGTTCCATTATGTTCAAGAGAAGGCAGACATCTCTACAGCCAAAACTCAGCAGCCGTGATGTACCTAACCCCCCAGCACAGCACTTTTAAGGATGTTTCACATGTCATTTCACGCATTTAATGGCGTCTGCATCTTTATGAGTTTTAGACATGGAGGAAAAGATGAAGTCAGGTGACCTTCATTGTCTTGGACACGTGACCTGTGTTCACAATTTGGTTAAAGTTCCCCTCCATACATGCTTTAAAGTACATACAAATACTCTGCTTTGACTAATATTTTATCGAACAAGGTTTTCCCACATTAAAAAGTTTTTAAAACCCTGAAAAGGGGCTGAAAGCACGTCTACTCTTTCTCCCTCATTAAGAAATTCTGGATCTATGAATCACAGGCCTCTGGCCCCGCCCACCACCGCTGCTTGTGCTAGGTTGACAGGCGAAAGATCTGCGAGCATCAAGATGGCTAGTGTTAGAGGAAACATGGGAGAGATTCAGCCATGACGTTACATGTCTGTTGTGCACCAAAATCAGCGACTAGCAGACGTATCAGAATGCAAAGTCTAGTTAGCATCTTTTGTTTATGTTGATTGTTAGCTTGTTAGCTTGTAACTGGCAGTGGCTGACAGCGTTAGTGGTTGTGAAACGTACAATAATATCTGCTACGATGTTACAGTGTGTTCACATCTTGATAGCCAACCAAGTTTGCCTGGGAACTGGCTCTTTGTCAGTCGTATTTGCTAATTAGACAGCGATTGGCTTTCATATTTGTGACCAAACGTAGCTCGCCCGGTGCACGTTTGACATCTCAGATTTTTAGGAAGTGCACAGAAATCTCGCCCTTCAGTAGAGGAATGTGAAAACACTTTTCTAGTGACAGATCCAAGTCAGTATAGTCCAGGGTGAAAAACACATTTTTGAGTGGAGGGGGTCTTTAAGTTTAGGCATAAAAACTACTTGGTTAGGGTTAGGCATAAAGCTGATGTGCAAACATCGCAATCCTCCAATAATCATTTATTTTACATTCAAACACTTCATCTCTGAGTACGCCATTAAAGTAAATACAGAAATTACCCCCCTATACTAGGAATTGTCATTAAAAGGGCTCTAGCTCTGTAGGAATTAGCAGGCTAACCAAGCTAGCTGCACATTCGTCTCCGCTGGATTGTTTACCGATGTGGGGCTGTGTGTTTACTGGTTTCTTGAGTTTCTATTTACTGAATATCTACAACAGAGGTGCTGAGTGCAAAGTTAGCTGGTCACTGTTGCTGACTGTCAAGAATTAACTACGGTAAATCACCTAAAAGCAAGCACCAATGTATGAATACTATATGTCAACATACATACATAAGATATCATAGTCAGTCACAAGAATACACAGCATCACTTCTGCTCTGACTTGAAGGCAGCTAGAGACCAGGAGAGTTTCCTGGAGCTCCATCATGTGCTACAGAGCAGCAATGAAGACGCTTAAGAGAATCCAGAAACACGACCAAACACCATCATGAGCCGCTCCTCTCATCAGCACCCTGACGATCAACTCATCACTAGCTATTGTATTGTGTTCCCATAGCGACAGAGCCCTGGACATCAGCATCCCCCAAGGGCCAGAGAGTCGTTTACACCCACACAGCCAGTCAGCATCACACATAAATCACCGGACAGGCATCACATTCAAAGGTCAGCATCCATCCATCCATTCATCCATCCATCCACACACAAACATACACTGCGACAAAACTTCATCACTTGATTTTTATCCATTACTGAGTTTCTGAAGTCTCTTATTATCTTATGTCAACCTGTCTCCAATACACATCAACTTGAGTTGAGTGTCGATATCTTCAAACGAGACAGAATAAATCAAGTTGCTGCAGTCGATTGATTTGCAAAAGAAAAGTATGAATTTATGATGAATTACTTTTATGCTTAATTACTCGGCAAGAGTAATAAAGTTTGCAATAAATGTTATGAAGTAATAAGCAAATACATGAGAGTAAATATACTGCTCAGAGGTGAAGTGAATTATAGTCATAAAAGATAAATGGCTCACATTTCTGACATTAGCCTATACAGTAGCAGATTTAAGTTCATATTGCTAATTGCTCTCTGAAGTAATTTTTATTTATTCATTCATTGCTGATGCAGGTTATATAACACAGGACGCTTTGTGTTTGTCCATTGGCACATCTTACAGTGAACCAGTCTGTGTGACATTTTATTTTAAAGACCAAAACCAACAATGAATAGATGATACTGACAGTTATTGTCTGTGAATCCCAAGCCTTAAACCAAGCATAGATCAATCCGCTGCTGAAAATAGTCCCCGACAAAAGCACTATTTTAAATGGAAAATGGTGTTATCCTTTAATACTTGCAGCTCGGACACCTTTTACCCAAAATATATCACAGTATGACTCCAAATCTCCTTACAAGAGTATTACACTATATAGAGGAGGTGATTATAAATTGTATGTCAGGGCCATAGCTACATTATAAAATGTCTTCAGTACTTTTTCTGGCCTAAAAGCAGTTAAATTAAGATTAAGATTATTTGACTAGACTTCTTTGAGGGGAATAAATAATTTAAGCAGTAGGAGGACAGTCACCTGACACTGGAACTTCAATCACAACATCAATAAATCATATGATCGATATATCTGTTTGCAGAGAGGCGGCAGGTGGACCTACCCGTGCAGAGTGGAGATTAAAAGGTGCGACTTTTACGCACATTTACGCATAGAGGTGGCTGTTCAAAACTGATCAGGTTCACTTTAACACCCACAGTTTTACTTCGTCCGTTCGCTCAGGTTTCATGGGTGTGGATTCCTACATCAGCAACGCCTCAATTACGCGTTTCGGTCGGTGTTTAAGCCCAGGAATTATTTTTTGCATCCATGTTACCATTAATTTCTTTATCTGAACGACAGAGAAATCAATTATTGGTTTGTGTGCGTAAAACGATAAGTATTCACAGATAACGGAGATTTGTTTAAACTGAATAGGCCTACTAAATTAAACATTTCTGTACAATGTACTGAAATTAACTTTTAAAAGTCTCTATTGCTATTATGTTGTTGCTTTTAAAAGCTTTAGCTGGCACACCTCTTAATCGTTTTCTGGCACGTTGTGCAGTTACACTCAGTTTGCTCCTCGGTGCCCCACATGGACCAGAGACACTTCGTATAAAAAGCTGATAATCTTACCCATCACATTAGTATTTGGATCGTCCCATGGCGGCACCCCCAGCTCGAGGCGCCCCCCGGTTTGCGAGCAGAAGTGACGGTCAGGAGAGTCGAGTTTCAGCTCGGAGAGGTGTAACCAAATCTATAACTCTTGAGAAAACAGCAGCGTTTTACATCCACACACACTTCTGACCTGTACGAATGAGGAGCAGAGATCTCTCGGTGCGTCAAAGGGTGAGAAAAGGGGCAAATCTGTGTTCACATTTCTTCTGTAATTTCACAAGCAGCGGGAGACGTTTGAAGTGCCACGAGAAAATCTAACCAAACTTTTACTTCACGTGGAACTGTTTCCTTCGTTGTCCCTTCTATTAATTTTCCATTAATTAAAGCGCAGTTGTCTGCTTCAGAACAGGTTGCAGATTTTTAAACAAGCTGTCCAAAGTCAATAAAATCCCAAATTCTGAAATATTTCCTCTCCAGGTCCCCAGGTTTTGTTTTAGTCCCAACCAAACGTTGAAAGAAGAAAAGAGTCAGGCAGCTGATCCAGAAACACACAGGGTGACCGCAGGAGTCGTTGAGAGAAAAGCTCGGGTCCGCTTATAATTAATTGGAGGATGTATGTTCTGGACAGATCCGGTCTCATCCTGTCTGTGTTGCTGCGCATTCATTTTCCATGCTGACCTGACTGGATGTGACCATGCGTCACAGCAGCGCGCGCTGCAAATATACCTGAAGGATGCAACCAGGTCGCATCAAATATTAGTTAAAATCTTGATTTTATCCTTTAATCCATATCATCATCCTGATAGTGGTGGAATCTCCGTAATTCTATCCTGATTCAAGAGGAAAACTATGGATCAATTTGGACTGAGCTGGAAGAAAGAGAAATAATTTGAATTTATGGAGAGTTTTTTAGGGAAAATAACCTTTTAACCCCAGATTCTCTTCCTGAACTGCTTGTTAAAATGTAACGTTTCTATATGTATTTGGTCAACTTTACTTGCTTTTTCACGTGACTTAACAGCCATCACCATCACCCTCTGCAGCAGACCTGAGCCACATCTGAGGATCTGATCAGTCCAACGCTTTATCAACTTTCTTGTGAATTACAGGGAATTTCTACAAGTTGTGCTATTAAACTCACATATGGAGTTTTATTGATTTAAGGTAGGATTTGATCAGGACACCACCAGCCTGTAGCTTGTACTTATTTTGTGGTGATTTTGCTAGAAGCGTAAGGTAGTTACAGAGGGCCCCAGTGCAAAGTACTATGATATACTCTCTCTCTTTCACACACACACACACACACACACACACACACACACACACACACACACACACACACACACACACACACACA
>JBBPCS010000386.1:3756099-3776965 GCA_037974645.1 Hollardia meadi | reverse complement strand
ATATATATATATATATATATATATATATACATTTTCACACTTTGCCTGAACTAACGTGGTCTAACTGCACAATGTTTCCCTGAGGCAACAAACAAAAAAAACACAGTTTTAATAAATAAACACAAAATAAGTCTTTAACCAACTTCTTCTACTTCTTCTTTACATCCACATATTTTTTCATATGAAATTGTTTCAATTTAAAAATGCAAAAAAGTGATATTTATCTTACCATCCAAATAGATTTGGTTTATACTGTATACAAATAGTTTGCAACAGCAAATACTTTTAATGGGGAAATGTAATCGCTGCCTGGATTACGTTCAGAGACGAGGTTTGTTTGACTGAATGAAACGCTGCTCTCCAGATTTTCAGGGGTGGGGGTGGCCCATATACTCATATACTCAAAAAGCACTTTGGTTAATGTTAAACATGGTTTAAATGTTCCAGAAAGCAATTGTCAGTGAATATGTCACGACCCCAGCTAGCTCTTAGGATTATTCATTTATTTTTAAATTATTTTTTTTTAATGATTCTTCTTTCGTTTTCAGGCCATATCACTAACTCTCTTTTCAGATCCTGCCACACCTGCAATCATCTCATTCCCTTCACCTGGTTTTCATCTCCTCACCTGCAGCCCATTTCCTCATTTGCTACCAGTTCTCACAGAATATGTCACTTGCCATGTGCATTGATTAATAACATTTCCTAATTATGTTAAGAGAAATGTAAATGGTCTGCATTACCCTTCCCTAATAAATGTATTTGCTTTTGCAAATTAGTTTGCCTGCTACATCAGAAATCATCCAATATTGCTTAAAGAAATTCATGGATCATGAGGAGGTTTGGTTCCTGTTCAGCCATCTTTTTTATTCTACCAAATACCATTTTTATTTATTGTAAACACTTGTTGTTTAGGTGGTATGATATTCACATTTGTTCAGCCTTATTCCTGAAATAAGAATCTGAAGAATCCTTTCTGGAAAACACACTGGCCAGAAAATGCCAAGTGTGATAACAGCGTTTCACAAGCAGTTCATTCAGTTCTGATTCAGATCTCTGTGCAGTGAATCAGAGCGGCACACAGACATGTCTTTGTGGCGGTTATATTTCGGATGTTCGGCCCTCATTAATACTGTCTGTTTTTAGCAGAGATGGCTCCTCTAGCTCCTGGCATTCCGTCTCAGCTAAGTCAGTCCTGACAAACTGGCCTGCAGGTTTGAATCACAGCAGCGTACTGGCTGTGACGCTTTCTGTCCCAACAAACCACGGCAACAGAGTCATGTCGGATTCCAGTGAAACTGTTAGAATTTCATCATCTTTATTAATCCAGGTAAACATTTTTTAGAGCATAAATGTTTGTTTGTTTTTCAATTCACATCTCTGTCTTTGACCAATGGACAGAGAGCAAGTACACTGATACTATGAACGGGTTTACTGGTGCTAACATTGTTTGAGTCATTGACAGGAGCCAGAGAAATCCTTTTGTTTGAGTGTGTGAGTGAAGCTCAATGAAAAAGCAAAGTGTCACATGGCAAGAAACTTAGTCTAAAGGTGTTCAAACTGACCCTGGAGCAGTTTTTATACCAGCACCTTTAAAGCTCAAGTTGCATGTTGTATCTTGTTTTTCGGGGACCTGTTGTGCAGAAACCAGATCGTTAGTGGTCCTGATGGTGTCCCATTATAGGTAAAGACTTCTAGCCCTACCTGTCACGGTCTGTGCCAGAAACACTAGGAAACAGGGGTTTTGGACCTACCCCTGTGCCACTACCCCTTATGCTCCAAGGGGGAAGAATTGTGATTGGGCCATTGTGAGACATATAACACCCTGTAAACAGGTGATTTGTCATTTTTAAATTTTGTTTTTTGTACGGATTTAAAGAAACGAGATGTAACATGTTAATTAAAGTGGTTTGTAGGTGCTCATAGGTAGATTTAGTTACCTTTGGCCAGCTTTTTACCCCTGTCTCCAGTCTAAGTCAACCAGCTTCAGGACTTTTCTTTACTACACCACTCTAGTATTAACGCCTAAGGTATTTGAATCAGAGTTATTAAAGTCCAGGCTTGATAAACTGATGCAGGCAGCGGCTCTTGATGCCAGCTGTGTGAACGTCGTAGCAGACTTCCTCCTTCGAGCCGGCCCGTCAGCTTACTCGTGTCTACTGTTTCTTCTATTATTTAGTCTAGGGATTCCAGTATGAGAGGTACCTCCGCTCGTCTGAGGGAGCCTCTGGCACCCAGCAGCTTTATTATCATTTCATCAGCCTGCAGGTTGTCTGTGAAAAGTCAGACTCCTGAGTGGCCACAGGCTGTGGTGTGAAGGTCCTCAGTGTTGTGGTGATCTACAAGGCTTAGCTGGATCTCCTTAAAATGCCGCGGGTGACGGGAAATGTGATGTTAGCATGATACGCTGAATTAGCCCTCCATAGCTTTCCCACCAAACCCCAATGTTTGTAAAATATATAGAGTTATCCTCATGTTACAGCCCGTGATGTCAGACAGCCGCTCCGCGCCCTCTCCCTGCGTCATCGGCCAGGCCGGGAAGCAGAGGTCGGAGTCTGGAGCCATCTGATCCTGAACGCTGCACAAACAGGCTCTCACCGACAGACAAAACAGAGGAAAGAATCTGTGTTTCTCTGCTCTTCAAACATGGGCTTCTGTTCTTACTTTGTTCCCAGTGGTTAAGGTTTGTAATGTAATTTTTAAGAGATACATAACCTCCCCTCAGGGTGTTAGCTTTGTAGGCGTTTAGCTGACAGGTCAGGCTTCAGTGCAATTTCAAGTTTTTTGTCAAATTTTGAACATTTTGCTTATTTTTTGACTAATTTGATGTTAAATCTCACTCTTTAATGATTCGTGTGGCATCATTGAATATGCAATACCTTAGAAATACTGGCTGTAAATAACTACACTCATATTAGCACTCATATATTATGCAGTTTATATGCTATAATGCAAAAAAGGTATGATGAGTAATCTAGAAGAAAAGCCCCGACAAAGCAGCATGCTCTCTGCTCACTCCCTTTCCTCACCATCACCTGCAGACTGATTCTTTGCGCCATCCGCCTCTTTTTCTTTTGAAACCTGACTTTACGCTGTTGACCAATAGCAAACCATTGTGTCAATGCTGAACTCCAGGATATAGAGAACCAGAGCATATCATCTTTTTTGTGACTGCAGTGCATTTCCGCTCCCAGCTGGATAGAGTATTAGCAGCTAGCTTGCTAGTTGCTTCTAGCGCCACTTATATTTTGCTGGGTTGTGTGGTTGAATTTGGCTGTGCCATGCTCTGAGGTCTAATATGTAAATCCAAATTCCATGTGGTTTTATTATGTCTCGAACATCCCTCACAGTTCACACACTGAGTTCTTAACAAAGTGAAAGTTCGGCTGTTGTAACTCCTTGCTGGAGGAGTTTGTGCTCAGACAAAATGCTAATGTAAGAGAGCAGATTAAGTGCTCCTGCATGTATTTTTCAAAGAGTAAACCGTTAAATTACAAGCTATGATGAGAAACATTTCAACAATAGGACAGCTTCTCAAAAAAAATGGGTGCTCAGGCAAAAGTACAACTAACTACAGCTTATTATTAAAAGTCACTGTGTGCACCTGTAACAGAAAAATGGGCTTGCCTTTTTAATTTTGGGCCGCCGTTGCACAATGTCAAGCAATGTTTTGAAATGTAACTCGACATAGAAGATTGTGCTGAAACTAGTCGAGAGTCACTGACAAAACAAATACCCAAACATAAACACTCACTGTTAACAGATTCCCAAATACGACGCTTGTTTTGTTTGTCTCTGTTTCATATTTTGGGGTTTTGTCTGTTGGTCAGATTACAGGGGCCCTGATTCATTTAGAAAATAAAAATAATCATAGATTTATTATATAGATACATGCAGGCTACAGTAGTTTTCTCTGTCTAAGCTAGTACAACATATCACAACTGGCTACCAAGACACCTCCTCCCCCTCCAGTTGTGCCAACAGCATTATTAATAATGAAACACAAAGATTTCTATTTGATGGGTTGGTCCTCTCTCCGCCGCTCTGACCCCACTTTTAGAAAAAGAAAAAAGGCTTTTTTCGAAAACTATTCCAGCTCATCTCCACTGAAGCGCATGGAGAGCATCTCTGTTTGAAGAGGCTTTTATTGGATAAGAGCACCTGACCGTCTTCGTCTCCCATCTTTTCTCTCACACTAACGCTGCAGGAGCTCAAACATTCAGGTTGGGACGATTACTTGTTTTGCTACATTAAATCTCTCCAGGTGCATTGGATTCATTTGCCTTAGTGAAAAAGTGAAGTAAAGAACATGATCGATGAGGTGCCATGTTGGGACAAAACAATCCAACAGGATGAGCTGGAGATGAAGCCGCACGCTCTTGTTTGTTTCTCTGATGCGTTTATTTATTTATAGGATGCAAACAACATCTCAACAAGCCCGTCCTCATCATGTTTTACAGATGGCACGCGCACCTGCTGCAGTTACCACCACAGGTGAGGCCACTCGAGTCCTTTAGGACATAGACGTAGAAATACTGCATCTGGAATCACATCAAAGATGAACATTATAATAATACATTTGAAAAACTCAACTGCAATCGTTGACCCAGTTACTCAACATAACCCACAGACCTTGTTGTGAGCAGTTTCACCTGCGTATTATTTTCATCACGCAGAAGGAAGCGTGCATCTACTCATGAATGAGAGGCTAGCTAACTAAGCTAAGCTGGCTAACGTTCAGGCCCAGCCAAGTAGGACGCCATTAATGTTTACATGCCGCCCTGTCACAAGCCCGAGCCTCTCATCCATGGGTAGATGCATGCATGTTTACAGCCGATATCTCCAAAACTGAGCAACTTACACCAAAACGATCTACATGGGTAAAGAGCACTACAGAGGAAAAATATGTATTTTTGATTTTGGGCTGAAGTATCCCTTTAAATCCCCAAATATGACATACCTATACTTTCTGTGCCCTTTAGCACTCCCCCACCCCCCTCAGGAGGCAGAGCAGACTGGCTGTACTGGGCAGCTCCCAGCCCTTTGACACTGAGACAATATGAAGTATGACAATGCTGGAAAAGTCTTCCATGAATACATGAAGGTGAAAAACTTTGTCACAGCCAAGGTCAGGCTATTAAGCTATGCAGATGAGGTCCAGGTGGAAGAAAATCAAGTGTGCGATCACTTTAACAAACCATGCAGAACGCTGAAGGCTGCATAAAAAAATGAAGGTCAAAGAAACTTTTGAGCATCAACACTCACATACAGTTTTATATAAAAGAGGAAAAAGAGCAAAGAAGTAAAGAACATTAGGCATATGTTTATTTTTCAGGACATTTACTTTTACTTTGTTTCCCTGTAGAATACTGTTTTAGTTCAGAACTTTAAACCATATTCAAGTTAAACAATGTGAGAAGGTAACAAGACTATGAGTCTAGCAATGCTAGCATCAGCATGCTAACATACTCGCACCAACAATGCTTACATGCTGATGTTAAGCAGGTGCAACCATGTCTCGTAGAACTTACTATAGGTTTTAATTTGCAACAGCAACGGCTGGGGTACAGTGTGCAGGAGTCCGGGTCCTCTGGACTCAGGTCTGTGGTTAGTTTTAGGCAACAAAACACGCTGTCGGTTAAATGTTCCAGAAAACAAATGAATCATGAAATCTGTATCAACATTTTAGTGACGTGCCACATTCATTCATTAATAACGTTTCTCATAATGTTAAGATGAAGATGTAATTGGTCAGCATTACGTTTCCCTTGTAAATATATTTACTGTTCCAAATTAGTTGTGTATAAACCCAATTTCTAGGAGACAGGGCTGGCAGGTATAACACTAACCAATGTTCATCATTTTAGTGTATAGCGCAGTGATTTCCAAACTTTTTCCAGCTTGCCCCCCTTCAGACGCGAGAAAACGTTCACTACCCCCACCCCAAAATTTTGATCAATTACATTCATCAACATTGATAGGGGAACAAACTAATAAAAAGGGTCCAAGCTGAATTTTAGAGAAATAAATGATAGCATCAGTAAACTCATATTTTCCCTACATGAACCCTTTTCAACTTAGTTTCACTCATATTTCATATTTTTTCCGTGATAATCCACGCCCAAATTTGGTGCCATTCTTTCTAGTGAATATTGAGACAGGAACAGTGAACGGTTTGACCTGCCGGTGGCACTTGAGAGAAACTCAGGTCACCTGGTGAGTCATCCTGACAGGAAGTTCAGACGGAGCAGTCACAAACTTTAGATCTACCTTTCCTCCAATGACATTGAGTCTCGGCTCCCAACTGTCATCCTGAATGTAGTCCAATAAGTTAATGAATATTCATCAGCTGTTATTAGCATATTGTTCGGGATATTAGCATACCCAGCGACATAAACATCGGCGTGAGGGGAGCAGATGATTCAGAGGGCACACAGAGAAAGAGTGGGCAGATTGGGCCTGGAGGGGACAGCAGGTCAGCATTCATTACTTTCATGAACTGGACGGGTCACGAAAGACATGGGAATGCCTGACAGGAAGAGAAAGCAGCTAAGGAGACAATTCAAACCACTGAGGTTAAAGTAAAGTCCAGGCAGAACGGATTTAGAGGCAAACATAATCACATGGAGTCATGGAGCAGGTTGAGCCCAGAAACCAGAGCTTTCCTGAACAATTTCCAGACTTTCTGCTTTATTGTGAGTTTGATGAGATATTGGCAACTGCAGAAACACTCACTCTAATAGTAGGAATCTTAGTTTCAGGTCATAAACTCCTCCCCCTCCATGATATCTGGTAGGACATGAGCCAAAATAAAACTCAAAGTACACGTCAAATAAATTTTTCCCAAGATGGTTTCTGTCGTTTTAGGTAGTTCTTATCACGCTGATGTAGTGTTCATTTTTATGATGAGTTTGGTTTTAATTATTATTTGATGCTATAAAAACAGGGTGAAACATCATGATTGACAGCTGAGCCCTGCTTGCGATTGGGCGGATGGGTGTATGGGCGGGAACTCGATACCATGGCTCCGTCACTACTGCACAGACTCTGGCTCCAAATGACATCACCAGTGCAAGATAGCAGAACTCGTATCCGGGATATTTTGGCTTCATTTTTATACAATGTGAGGGAATAGGTTGCAGCGTCCATCGTTATTTATGTCAATGCTGTAGCCCATACTGAAACCTACTCATTCTCTACAGTTGCTCCCCCTTCTGCTCTGAAAAACCAATCGTTGCTAAACCGCGTTGCTACAAATGAGCCAGCGTGTAAAAATCTTTTAACAAGACCTTTGAAAGGACGTTTTGGAAAGGGTTATATCTGGTTAATCTTTCTAGTTCTTCCTAGCCTAATGACAGTATAATGACAGCCTCCTGCATCTCTGTACTTCTTTAGCTGACTTATACTTACCCAGACCTCTGTGATGTTGTTGGGACAGATGTGTAATTACCTTCAACGACTCCAGAGCAGCTATGTTTCTTAGAGTTAATAATAGAAAGGTGCATCTTTCCACCATTTGGACAGGGCTAATAAACACTGTGATGTAGAAAGCACTTGTGACCCTCCAGTTACAGTTGCCACACACACAGACACACAAAGAGGCAAATGACATTATGCTGCCCTGAGATGCCAGGTAAGATGAGGCTCTGAAATGCAAAATGTGCTCAAAGATAAAGCCCATACATTTTTCATGGTGAACACGGCAGCTTCGCTCCTCTGATATGGCAATGAGCACTCATCGTCCTGTGTGCTCAGCTGGGCGTGCAATCACGGTCACATTTACAATCCGCACCTCGCTAGTTGGAACAGATTCAGCTCTGCATTGCAGGAAACATACCTTTATAAAGAAGATGATTCATTGTATGTCACTTGAAAATAAAGATATAGACATACATGTCCTTAAAATATTATGCCATTTTTTTATGACGTCAACATTCTGTCTGGGTTCCCACTGGATGCATGTTGCAGGGTCACAGTAAAGTTAGCTGAACTTTGCCAGCACAAGTTGGCAAAAGAGTAACTTGCACAGCTGTTCAGGTGATCGTAGCCTCACTCTCCATAAAAATGTTTCGCATTATCGCATTAACCAACCTCAGACCAGACCTCGTGCTATGGTCGACCTCACTCCGGCTCGCTTACATCATTGAGCTTACAGTGCCCTGGGAGGATACAGTGGAGGAGTCCTACGAGTGCAAGAAACTGAGGTACCCTGAGCTGGCAGCTGATGCGCAACAACGAGGCTGGACAGCAAAAGTCCGACCGGTGGAAGTGGGCTGCAGAGGGTTTGTAGCCACATCAACAACAAAGCAACTCTGGGAGATGGGAGTGCAAGGGAAGGCCCATCGGCAAGCAGTCAAAGACCTCTCCAGAGCTGCTGAAAAGGGGAGTCAGTGGCTGTGGATGAAGAGAAAGGACTCAGCAGATGGCATCTAGGGGGTGAGCCTGGGACGCCGGGATTCACCACTGAACCCTCTGGAGGTGTCGTGGGCCTATCAGCGAAACACCAATGAAGGGGGGCGCCCACTTGATAATCCAGAGGATGCCATCGCTCACTTGACCATCCTACAGAGTCCTTCAGCAGCACGTCTCAAGTGTGCTACTAAGGGATATCAACATCAAGTCCTACACAACTGATGTGGTTACATTTTCCTCACCTTGACCAAAGTTCTTACTTTGGTCAAGGTGAGGAAAAGATCACTTTTTTGGTTAAATGTTCCCGAAAACAAATGTCATATGTTGTTAAATATTTCACTCATATGTTTTGCGTCAACATTTTGGGGATTTTCCACATACGTTAAATTTTATCATTATGTTCAGACAATGTATTTAGCATTATGTTTCCCTAACAAACTTGTTGGTTGTTGCAAATTAGTTCTATATTAACTTAATTTAGGAGACAGGTCTAGAATTTCATTAGTTTTTTAGGTATTTGGTCATAAACCAAAGTATTGGCAGCGCAATAAAATTTGAGCTGATGACATGGCACACCAAATCAATCATGAGGAGTCATTGTCTGGGCACCATGATTATCTGCATTAAATTTCCATCTAATAGGCAGGTTGTAAAGACATTTCACTAAAATCAGAAAATGTGAACCTCATGGTGGCACTAGAGGAAGAGTGAGAAGATTACCAAAGTCTGAATGATTCATCTTCTGGGGAACATGAATATCTAAACCAAATTAAAAGCAATCCCCTTTTGGCAATGTCCTCCATAGGAGTGTTAATGGATAATATCAACAAGTACAATTCTAATAGTACTGTGTGGGAATGTTTTGTGGTTGCTGATACAGCTGTGATCATCAGCAAGGGACTGAACAAACTGTGGTGTGTTTGTGTGACAGGACATGAGAAAGAGACAGCATGCACACACACTACTGACAGTGCCTCAGGCTGTTTGTTTACATGATAAATTAGCATGTACATGTTAGTGGAGACACGAGCTCTGCGTGACTAACATCCCAAGGAAGCAATCAATGCAGAGAGGCCACAAATGATCACAAGCCAACTCATGTCGGAGGGCGAGCCCATGTCTTACTGATCGTGGAAGTTTTTAGCCCTGAATTTAGTCTCTCAGGCTGTAAAAGGCTCCCATCAATCACTGGACCAAACATGATGTTACATTCAAGATTATATAATAATGACAATAATGTTGGACAATAATAAATGCTGATTCCAAAAAAGTTGGGACACTAATAAAACACAATGTGATCATTTACTAATCTTTTTTTTTTAACATATAGTCACTTGAGAACAGTACAAAGGCAATGTATTTACTATTTTACCTCATCAACTTCATTAATTTTTGTAAATATATCCTTATTCTGAATTTGATGCCAGCAACACGTTTCAAACAAGTTGGGACGGGGGCAACAGAAGACTGGGAAAGGTGTGGAATGCTTAAAAAACACCTTTGTCGGTAAACACAGTTTGTTTATTTATATTTTACGCAGCGTCCCAACGGTTTTGTATTCAGGATTCCAAAAGATGAGGATATAGTAAATAATTTTGTTTAACAATAACACACACAACATCAAAATCAACAACATAAACTAAAATAATTTTTAAAAAAATTATATACAACAAAATAAATAAAAAGTAAATAAGATAAAAGATGTACAAAAAATGTATTTGAAATTTTTTAAGATATAAAATAGATTTATAAAATATAATACACAAAAAAATATTAAGATGATTATTATTAAGATAAGACTGGAATTGTTATATATATATTTAAATGTTTTAGAAACCATATCCAGAATATGTTAAAATATTACCAGTATTTAAAATATTTTTGGGGATACATTTTGGACATATTTGAGCAGGTTAACATACAAATGATGAAGTACATTTCCCATGTGATTCATGTCTTTACATTTGTGTGTGTGAGTGACAGAAAATAACTTACCTCAGAGAAAAGTGTCTTCAGGCATAAAGCTACTCGTTACTGTCAGTATCTCATTAAAATAGCCACGGCCTGGTAGTTCAGCTGCCTTTAATGAGCTGTTTGCCTGATCGTAGTCACCCTGAGCGCAGGCAGCCATCTATCCAACCCCAGTCAGAACAGCTCACTCAGCCGAAATGAAGCCTGACGGGACCTTTAAGGGCACAACAAAGTGCAGGCTCGCCTAAAACTCTGTGACCTTCTACTGTCGCAGCAGTCTGCAAAATCTGCTGCTGCGATGGCGCCTTGCTGTTTGGCAAAAATACACAGCAAGCGTGACCTGTTGAACTTTTAAAAATTATTTTCAGCACATTTATTTCTGATTTTTCTAGACATGTCAATAAAAACTAATAACCTAAAACAAAATATCCCTGAAACAAGAACTGGTCACAAAAAAACTTTCAGTTCACAAATTATTATTGCTGAATAACCTCCTTTGAAATAAAACAAAATAACATTAATAGTCAAAAGACAAATACTGTACCTGTGCCTGATTACCATTAATATCCATTAATAGTCTCTTTACCTAATTGCCCTGATGATATGAATGTTTCATCTATAATTCCTGGAGGTGTCAATGCATAAACAAGTGCATACAGTATAACTGAAATGAGTCCTACAGTTGGTGTCTTTTCTACAACACAACCTCTATCAAAACTAATAACATTCCCATCAGCCTCAGCGGTATTTTCAGATTAGTGCTAATGTTCGCATGCTAACCATTGGTGTGTATTTACTGGGATTTGGAAAAGTTTTACAAAGATTAAACCCTCGTGGCTTAAAACACACAATACAAAGCCTGCTTCATAAATATAAACCTGCTAAACATCTACATGCTAGCATTGTCATTGTTGGCATGCTGATGTTGTTAGCTGTTAGCTGTTAGCATTTAGTTAAAGCTACAGCCCATTGACAAAAATAAAGATGGACAACGCGTCTCCACTTCCTCCCATTGTACAAAAAACGAAGCCAAAATATCTTGTATACGAGCGCTGCCATCTTGTGCTGGTGACCTCATTTGGAGCCAGAGCCTGCACAGTAGTGACCGGGCGGCGGTGTCGAGTTCCCGCCCATACACCCGCCCGCCCAATCGTGAGCACAGCTCAGCTGTCAATCATGATGTTTCAGCCCCTTTTTATAGCATCAAATATCTAATTAAAACCAAGCTTATCAGAAAAAGGAACACTCGAACATACATGAGCGTGATAAGAACTACCTACCCTTTGACGTGTACTTTGAGCTTTTAGTTTGGCCCATGTCCTACTTGACAGGGGGAGGAGTTAATGACCTATATTGCAGCCCACCACCAGGGGGGCGATCAAGATGTTTTGGCTTCACTTTTGGGGAGCTCTCATGTCGTCCATCTTTATATACAGTCAATGGTGAAGCCTCGCAGAGCTGTTAGAATGACTTGACTTAAAGCTTGTGATCCATCACGATAAAAAATTTAAAATTTGTTAAAGCTGTTGTGTGCTAACCTAAATTTTTTTCCCGTGTTTGTGTTTTCAGATCTCTGTGGCATCTTTCAGGTCGATGAAGCCCTTTTTTAGTCGATTAGTAAGAGTTCAGTAAGTGACAGGTAACAGCACAGCAGGTAACAGTATGAACATAATGCAGCTGAAAGCAGCAAGGGGTAGAGCAGCTATGCTATACTGTACGTTGTATAGAAGCATTATAGCTGTGTGTGCATATGTGTGTGAGACAAAGAGACATAGAGATATAGATAGATGGATAGAGGTAAAGATGGAGTCTATGTTTTATTTATCTCTAGTTAAAAGCCAGTGAGAGCTGCATTAAAACTGCTGGAACAGACCGTCCAGTAACCCTCAGTCTGTTACTCACAACATGGACTGACTCTGATTTTTGTTATTAAAAGAAATAACTCAGATAACGAGCATTTAAATGTTTTTGTGACTCAGTGCTTTAATGCAATGTTGATAAAATTATTCTACTCAATAAATAAACCAAAAAAATGCTTACTAAATAAAATGTTCCTAACATGAAATCGTAAGTAAATTCCATTATTTAGATGATTATTTAATTTTATTATTTAATATTGTTTACAAGTTGTTGTTTTTTATTTATTCACATTCAAGGCAAATAAACTATTTGTTTTGCATGAACTAATGAATAAATGTTTTTACTTTTGTTTTGAATAGAACCACCTTAATTGATTTATTAATTGATTTTTCCGTTGGTCTGAAAATGAAAGTGATTAATTATTAAAACAAATGAAAGTGAAACAAATACTTGAAATATCGGTGAATAGAATTAATCCAAACTTTATGTCTAATACCAGTCAATTTAATTTCTCCATCAATCTGTTGCTGCCCTCTGCTGCCTGTAAATGTGAAAATTGTCCTGATCACAACAGTTAAACCAAACAGAACAGGTGGCAAAGCAACAAAAGCTTCATCCCAATAAGGTCACAGTGAGATGGCTTTAAAGGTTCTTCACTGTTAGACGGTGAACAACTGAAATTATTTGACTCTCTAATTATCTCTAATGTGTTTTGTGTGTTGTTCGTTTAATCTGTACAAAACCCAAAGATAGAAAACCAAGGCTGATGAATCTAATGACACCTTTCAAACATGTTGAAAATGGCTTTATAATGTGTTTAATAAACTATAGTCAGCCAAGTTCAATTTAAACCTGGCGGTGGTGCTGAAGGCTACGGCAGATAAAAATCAAGTATTCAGATCATCTACTTGAGTAAAAGTACAAATACTACACTGTGCAAATACTCTGTTACAAGTCCAGCATTGAAAATCTAATTAAGTAAAATCATGCACTAATAAGGAAAATGTACCTAAAAATAAAACTACTGTATGCAAAAAAAAAGTCTGCTGTGACTGTTATACTATTAGAGTAGTAATCATCTAAATAATGACATAAATACTATTATGTCATTAGAGTAGTAGGTGCATTAATGTAAAAGCAGGTTTAACAGTTGTAGTTGGTTGTGGCGCTCATTTTGAACTATTTTGTATAGGACTGCAACTCATGATTATTTTGATTATGGATTAATCTTTCGATTATTTTCCATTAATTGATTGATTATTTGGTTTTATTACATATTTTGCAATCTATAACATAATGTTATATATTTTGTGAAAGTGTGATTTTATACATCCTTTTGACAGAGCAAAAGTCCTCCCTCTGATGTTCTCTCTCATCTCATTGGACCAGTACAGTGATAAAGGCATACTGCATACTTTATAAGCCTGGAGTCAGCAGGACTGTGATGGTGAGTACTTTTCAATGTACTTTTACCTTTGTGTATTTTAAGTATGGAGCTGCACTATATGACCATATACAGTATGTCTGGGCATTTTTGTAAATAGATTCAGACATGTTGATAACATTCTAAATTAATGTCATCCATATTTGTTTATTAGTCATTTAATAGCAGAGGAAATATATTAAGCACGTTTATCAAACGATGTAACCCTCAAACCTAAATAAACAGGATATAGCAGAACATTTCTCAGATTTTCCGGTCGAAAAATGTCAGTTAATATTTCCTTGCACCATACAGGTGGTATAAACCAAGACTGGAATGCTGAAGAACAGTGTGGAGAAACATGTTTTGAATTTCTGAGCTGATGTTAGAAAGAAAGAAAGAAAGAAAGAAAGAAAGAAAGAAAGAAAGAAAGAAAGAAAGAAAGAAAGAAAGAAAGAAAGAAAACCCAATCAAATAAGTCCTGAGCTGAAATACCTAACATATCCAGCAGGTGGCACTGAAAGATCACTCTATTGCAGGCTACACGTTGTAGCTGGCATGCAGTCTGCAGGTCCTTCTCTCATATAGCTGCGAAGTTATGATCGAACGTAAAACATTGAACTTTGATTGTATAAATGACATATAACATATATTACACATTGCTTTATTCTATCTTAATGGATGTGCTCTGTTTTTTGTTTTCTAGTGTGTTTTTTTCTTTACTGTGTAAAGCACTTTGAATGCACTGTAAATGCATTGTGTTTGAAATGTGCTGTATAAATAAAGCTGCCTTATGTAATCATTATTCACTTATTCACACATATATTTAATATATATATTCATATTTAACATATATACAGTATATAACATATATATATATATATATTCACACATATATTTATACAATTTAAATCCATAAACACTTATGAATAATATTTGTACACATACATAGAAGAAGAACATTTTTGGTGTAATAGTCCTTAAAGTTTTGGGTTAAGAGCTTGATAAGCACTGGATGAGTGCCTGATGCACTGAAGGTCATTGAAATATGATAGTTTGGAGGACAGATAATAACTGATAAGTTACGGCCTTATCAGTCTGTTTTTTTACTTGTTAATAATCCTGAATCTTATCCTGGATTTATCTGTGCTCAGTTTATAATGGGCAGTGAGATTAGCATTAATACAACAGTGAGTTTGTTGAAAATAACTTATTCAAGTGCTTTTCATCATCTTTATCTTGTTCAGCCTATTCAAGCTGTACATTCAAAAAAGCCACAGACATTATCATCAGCCATGGTGTGGTCTCCATCCTTTGCTGCAATCACTCAAATTAATGAGTGATGTTCATTTTGTAAATTATGGCCCCATTTAGAGTTAATTAGATTATAAAGCTGGGTATGCTTTAAGGCGTGGCTACTTGACTTGATTGACAAATCACTACCACAAAGTGTCCTCAAGTTCTCAGTCATCATGATCAAGTGGCAGTAATTTCTAGTAATCAATCTATATTAATTGGTCATTGCATTATTCTTCTATAATGTTATATTTCCAAGTCAAATCAGACCCAATCAGGATAGAGGTGTAGCAAAGTGTATACTGGATCGTCACTTCTGGCTCCAAAAAATCCAAGATGGTGACATCTGTAATACCAAACTTGAGGTTTTTTAAAACAGCTGTCCACATACCAGTGGGTGAAATCATGGTGGGTTTACAGTAACTCATTTTAAATGTTTTCTTGTCCACAGAAACATGCGCCCATGACTTCTCCTTCCGCTGCTATGCTGATGATACCCAGCTATTCTTGTCATTCCCCCATCTGCCACTCAGATGGAGGGATGCATCTCTACATGCAGTATCTCATATAGTGGATATCAAGGCATCACTGAAAATTCAACCTGCATAAGACTGATCTTTGTTGTCTTTCTATTGGGGAAAAAAGACCTGTTCATCACCATTGACAATGCTGTGTGGTGGTGCTAACACTTGTTTCTCTGTAAGGGATGCTCTATCAATTTTTGACGACACCTGGCTCTTGTTTCTACGGAGATTGACTTTAAAGCATACAAAATGCTGATGTAATAAAATCAAAACCTTTCTACTGAGAGAAATTATAGATTCAGATCATGATGTCTCATCTTTATATATTAGCCAAAGTACAATCCATGCGCTAAATTTGATAAAAATCCATTAATACATTTCAAAAAGAAGAGAATAGACAAACTAACAGGGGAATCCCAAAAAGACTGAGCTCAACTTTTAACAAACCTACTGCACCAATTTCTGTTTATTGATCCATGTCAGACAGAGTAAAAGTGCACAGTCAGCTTTATGGTTTAGCCATAAACCAGTATATATAAACCTTGAGGTGAGTGGCTGTGGACTCAGCAGGGAGCGACTGTAAAGGTGAGTACTGTTCAGTCTCTTTTCACCTTCAGTCAATCAGAGTCAGGATGATCATTGAAGATCATGATCAAATGGCAATAATCTATAGTAATCAGTTTATATTAATTCGTTATTGTGCTATTCTTGTAGAATTGTATATTTACATTTTTGTTTTGTAAAAATCTGTCAAGTACAGTCTCGGCTTTATCAAATGTCTCCTGGAGAAAATCAAGCATTTTAATGTCTTTTGTGGTTTAAAAATCTTTTTCTATACTTTAATATCTTATTAAGAAAAATAATTATTTTTTTTAAATTATTTGTAATAAAATGTGTGCTCTATATACATACTCCCTAACTGATGCAATGGGAATGGATATGGTTATTGATTTTAATTGAACTGAACTTAAAAAATAAATCAAATAACTAAAAATAAAATATAATAACAATATAAATAACAATATCTTATTTTTTGTCAAAAAGTCAAATCCATTTGAGAAAAAAATGACACCTACTTAGGTTATAATTATCATTGTATATTTTTATAATATTTTAAGTATACTAATACTAAGTATTCAAGGTTTATTTCTCACATACACATGTGAAATTCACTGTGGCATGTGAAAAATAGGGATGAGAAAAAGACATAAAGAATAGAATTCTAATTATAAAACTATAAAGCAATGTGAAAAAAAAGTACATACAGTCATCTTGATGCTTTTTCTTAAATACATTCGATAAACAAGTCTATGTGGATTTTGAACCTTTACAGTACATTCCAAATTGACACAGACAGTATAACTTTTGGTATATAATGATCATTTCAGACGTTGTGTTGTTTGACACTGATGTACATTGTAGCAGAGATAGAGGTCGTAGATAACGGATGTAACATGTAACATGACAGACATTGCATAATATTGATTGTGTGTGTGGTAATGGGTAATGATGTAATAATCCACTCTAATGTCCAACATTCAGACCCTTTTTCAGGACAAATTAGAAGAGATGTTTGGCTCCTGCTTGTTAAATTCTCTGTTTTTAAAAGAGTGAATTGTCCTGAGAAGAACTTATTCCAAATGGGAGAGTTTAAAGTCTTGAACACATTTTGTGTTTCATTTCCAGATGAAGCTGTCAGTGTTGGTGCTGCTGGCCCTGCTGGCTCTGTCCTCAGCCAGTCTGCAGGACATTGTGAAGAAGAGCTCACAGTTTAGAAAAGGTAAACATTTCCTATTTTCATGACAAAAAGAGGTAGAAACAGGTAGTAGCTTTGCGCTACACCTGCTGACCATGCTGGCTAAATCGAATCTGAAGCAGATGTCTTCCAAACTTTCCAAACAGTCAGGGTTGATTTTTGTTTTGTTTTTTCATCATTAATAAAAAAAAAAGTGTGTTTTGATTTAATATGTAAACTTTCTGTCTGTCTCTTTTTTTTTTCTTTTTTTTTACAGTTTCTTTACTGAACCCAGAGCTGGAGGATCTGGTGCCTGAACCGACTGGTAACAATGTCATCTCGGCTCCTCTGACTCCTGCCGACTTGGAGCAGCAGCAGGATCTACCTTCCTCTTACATGTTCGCTGATAACGTTAACCTGGAGTGGCTGACCTGGAACGGCTCTCTGCCCAACGGAGCTGTTGCAATCTACAACAGTTACACAGAACGCACCGACCACGTCTGCAAGTACAAATGCGAGGCTGGCTTCTACAACCCAAGCTTGGGTCCCTACTGCCGCTACCCCTATGGAGACCGCGAGTACTACGCCCCTGAGTTCGAGATCTTGGCCAACAAAGACAACTTTGAGTTCCTGGAGTGGAAGGAAGGTTCCTATGGTTCAGTGCCCCAGTATTCAGTCAGAACCTGCGTGGGTGTTGGTATCTATGTTGGGAAGAACAAGTACGGTCTCGGGAAGGTTGTTCCTCAGTTTGAAGCTTTCTTCCTGCCCTGGGAAGGTGATGAGTATTGGTACAAAAAATACCAGGTCCTGACTATCAACAGGGATGCCTACACCCAGCACATTACTGATGTCAAGTATGCCATTGATGAGGCCGCCATCTTCCAGTATCCTCCTGAGACCATGCGCATCTCTGGGATCACCAACAACGAGTGCCAGGCAGTGGTGAAGACAGTCACCATCTCAAAGACCACAGAAGTGGAGACCAGCTGGAACATCGGCCGGACCACCATGCTGGGTATCACAGGCAGCATCACAGCTAAAATCCCCTTCATCGGCGAAGGCGGCGTTGAGCTGAGCGGTGAGAAGACGCTCCAGTTCTCCAGGGGAACCACCTTGGTGGAGGAACTCAGCCACTCCGTGTCCGTGGAGCTCACCGTCCCACCTAACCACTCCTGCAGAGTTCATATGGAGGGACGTAAGGTCAAAGCCGACATCCCCTACACAGCTCGCCTCAGCCGCACCTACCGCAACGGAGAGACCCAGTGGACATCCATCTCTGGGACATACGACGGAGTCCAGATCGGAGAAGTCCGGGCCGTGGTGGACCGCTGTGAACCTGTGGCTGACGCCAAGCCTTGCCCCTGAGAGACTGATGCATAACACACCAAAAGATATTTTTGACCAACATCTAATGTGTGTGAAAGCAAATTATGTGTCACAATAAAAATAAGGTCAAGCACATGGTGTGTGGTTAATGTCTCTTGTATCAAATTTACCTTCTGAAAATACATTTAAAAATAAAATTAAAAAAAACATTCAACTGATTAAATTTTACCATTAAGGATCACACAACACACAAACAGGTTTAACTGCTGTTAAACTGCTTAAGCAAGTCTAATTTAATATTGCAGATAAGTAGATAAACAGTTTCCATACAAAATAAACAATGCATGCTGAATTGTTAGCGGTTTGATGGGACCTTATTTTGAAGTTAGTACTATTTTTATAAATTGAACTTTTATTGCAGGACTTTTACTTTAAGTAAAAGTTTGTGATATCTTCAGGAAAGAATCATTTTTACTTTTATCACTGACAAACAAAACAAATTAACCAATTCCATAGAATTAAAGTGAAATAATGGACGCTCAAACAGATCTAGGTTTTACTTACCCATAGGAGAAAAAACAAATTACACATGAAGCTGCAGGTATCGAACGAAAACATACAAAAGGGAAATTGTGAAAAAATAATATAAGGTGGATGATTCAGAGTTGGTCAAAGTTGATCAAACACAGACATATTCAGTTATTCTAATTTAAAGGTTTTTGTCAGCCTCTGTATTTTTATACAATTCCTTGAATATTCTTCTCATATATTATCCTGTGAAAGTTATAGCCTCACAAAGCCAGTGTGCAGTTATGCAAAAACATTATTTCTGAGAAGAAAAACCCTCCAGCCTGGGGCACCACCAAAAAACATGTGAATAGTTTAAAGGTTGCTCTCTCTTTAAGGTTTGGTGTTGAGGTTGGTAAATAAAGTCAGAATTCTCCATTGATATTCTTTCCAAGTATGAGCAAGTATGAGACTGATGGTGAAAATATTCCCAAACATACATTGAATTCCATGTTTCATTCTCAATATATCCCCCAAAGTCAGATCTGCTTGCTCGAGATATGGGAATGTTGGTCCTGATAGTCCATCACTTTGGTCCAGACTGAAATATCTTGAAAACTCAGGAAAGGATTTACAATTTTTCTAAATCAGGGGCCATACTTTACACAACAAGGCCTGGTATTATGCAGAGGGTCTGGGGGGTCCTCTCTCACACTTCATAACCTGCATTCTGGTGACTTTTATGCATTTAACCTACATAACAGCAGGTCAGCTTGAGGTAGAAGTGAGATGAACACAAAATTCAACAACATTATTTTTTCTGGAATCCTCTTTTCATTTTTATTATAGTCTATCGACACAATACATACAACTGAATAATTTGACTTCATTGTATAGTACATTTCAATATAATCTAATATATAATACAAATAACACTATCTACAAAAGCCAATGAATTGCTCTGAAGCTAACATGGGCACCTCAGGGGCCAATCAGATTTCAGGTGGGTCCAATGCCCCTGTGGCCCTGCTCCTGGATGCACCCATGTAAAAACTATTGATGGATAGTAATTAAATTTGGTTCAGACATTCATGTTCCCCTCAGGATGAATTTTAACTGGTGTGATCCTCTGACTTCATGTCAAAATATTAGCTTGTTATGACCAAGTACCTGCAGAACTAATGCTAGCAGGCTAACGTAGTGAACATGGTAAGCTCCATGCTAGTGTGTGTTCTACAGGTTGTTTATGTCCGTCATTTCATGTTGGACAAAATGCTCCAGCAATAAATTAATAAAGGGAAATACTTTTGCTTTCCCACACACAAATGCAGATTTCAGCATTCCACTTTATTGTTTTTATTATTATATTATATTTATGATTTCCCTTCACACAAAAGACTTTTAGACTTTGCCTCTATGAGAACAACCTGCCTCGTTTCACATATTCAATCAGCTTTTATTGTGAGAATAAGATGGTCAGCGAGAATAACGTCCGCTGTGAATCAGATTGAATTACTGCTTGTCACCCTCACTATATACATTTGATTAATACACAGAAGCAAAATAACATAAAGATCTTGTATGAATGACAGCATTCACACTCTGAATGCTGAAGCAGCTGAATGCAGTGACAGTGCAGTTTTGTCGATGTGAATGACCTTCACGCAGCCTTGTTTCACACAGAGTCCTCATTCAGGATGGAATAAGTAAATTGATAATAACTTTCTGTCTCAAGGACACACACACACACACACAAACACACACACACACACACACACACACACACACACACACACACACACACACACACAC
>JBBPCS010000386.1:3734217-3755999 GCA_037974645.1 Hollardia meadi | reverse complement strand
CACACACAAACACACACACACACACACACACACACACACACACACACACACACACACACACACACACACACACACAGATGGCCATGACATCAGTGATTCTCAATGATAGGGCTGTGCATGCAGAACAATGTTCTGTGTTGAGCGGCTTCTTCTCTGGTTTAATCTTGGCAGCCTGCAGCAACATTACACAACAAGGACCTTCTAAATCGATGACCCACTATTACAGGAGATCTAATCACTGTGTTCCCAGCCTAACCTTATCTAAACATACAGTATCTTGTCATCTATGGAGAAAGAGCGCCACAGCACTTTGGACATCGTGCAGTCCTCTATCACCCAGTAGATACGGGACATTAAATCCAGGCAAATTTATTTATGAAGCACATTTAACAGCCTCATTTAAGAGTAAACTCACAGAAAGAGGGGGGAGCTTCTCTTTTGGATCAATAAAGAATCCTGTTATCATTATCAGCATGGATACTCTTTTTACTGCTCCTCCAGAGCTGCAGGTAGATGTTTTCAAGTCAAGGACAAAGTGGGTGAAAACAGCAAGACCCTTACCTAATGATCTGTGGGTGGTTCTAGATCAGCAGAAAGACCACCGGCTGTCACAGCAAACAGATCTAAACACACACTCTTTGATTCTTGTTCAACCCAAATTAAGGTGAAATAAGTTAATGAAAAAATGTTCCAAGAAACTATGGCCGACAGGTTGGCAGGTAGAACCTAGACATCTCTAATATAGGTGAATGGGCTCAGAGAGGCAATAAACTATCACTGCAATTTTACCATGATTTCGTCCACAATGGAAGAAATCAGGAGGTTTGAATGACAGCAACAAATATTGCCTAAATTCAGAGGTGGAAAAAAGACTCAGAACTCGTATTTAAGTACAAGTAGCAATACCACAATTTAGAACTACTCTGTTACAAGTAAAAGTGTTGCATTTAAATTTTTACTTAAGTAAAAGGACAGAAGTATTAGCATCAAAATATACTTACTACTCATTTTGCAGAATGGACTTTAGAATGATGTAGCCCTATATTAAATTACTGGATTATAATTATTGATGTATTAATGTGTTCATCACTTTAATGTTAAAGCTAAAGGTTTTTTAATTACTTGATATAATTATCTTCCAGTGTAGCTTGTGCATTTTCCCTTGGGGATCAATAAAGTTTTACCTCTCTTTATCTGTAATATTAAATCATTTATGTGTTGATTAATTTTGTATTATTACACTAAATCTGCTAAGTAACTATTGACTAAAGTCAACAAAGTGGAGTAAAATATTTGTCTTTGAATTGTAGTGGAGTGGAAGTATAAAGTGGCAGAAACTGGAACAAATGGGCAGATGATGAATCCAGGCCATGCTGGGAAAGCTATTGCCTCTGTGTCCTTGAGCAAGGCATTGAACCCGCCACAGACATCAGGGTATATTGGTTGTACTGGTCAGCTCCCAGTGATGGATGTAACTGGAGTGAAAAAAGACCAAACATGCTCAGTCAGCCTTCCTTTCTCCCTCATATTGGTCTTAAACTTCTTAATTTGCAGTATTTGATTTTAGGAGCTTCATGTGTGGTTACTTTCTGAGTCTTTCCTTTGTCACATCGGATTCAAACTCAGCAGCAGGAGAGTGTGAACGCTGGGTCAACGGGCGAGAAGCCGTTGCAGCTCTCTCTCCTGTTTATTGCGGGCAATAAGTCAGCAGGGAGGTTTTAAAACTCAGCGGTGAGTGCAGGCAGCGTCACTGCAGGAGGAACCTGTCGAGGTAAAAACTGCTTCTCTGTATCTGAATCAAGTGTTGGTGTGGGCTCATTTTCCTGATTAACGGCAATCGGCATCATTTCACTGTCTGATTTGTTTCCTGTGAAATTGATTGATAATCAGAATCAACAATAAATTGATCTGAAATATTTGAAACTGTAATTTTATTTTATTTTTTTTTTACTGAAGAACGTATTCAGTAATAATCATATAATGTGACATACATGAAGAGGCACACTGCTGCCTTAATTCTACATCTGGGTTGGCACTAAGCCGCTTCTTATTCACTTGTGAGGACATTTAATATTTGCACTGTGTGTATTATAGTGTCACAAAGTTGTAAGCTATCAGAATTGTTTTATTCCATTAATTTGCTTTAATGTTTTTGCATTTTGGTAATTTAGTTGATCCCATTTTAACAATATTGCTGCAGAAACTGGGACCAAATTTAATGTGAAATTGGAACCTCTCTGGTTGTTTGACATAAACTCATGTTTTACAGTTAAAAAGGTATTTTCCTTTTATGTCTATTATCACAAAAGCTTCTTTATAAAGGACTATTACACAGTGCCTAATCTTTATTTACCGCTATAGACAGCCAGGAGCGATTCCAGCATCATCAACAGAATTTATCTATACAGGACAGTCCCCCATCACCTCTTTACATAAACAACAAAATCACAAATCTAAGTAACTAGCAACTAAAGTTGTCAAATAAATGTAGTGGAGTAAAAAGTACAACATTTGTCTCTGAATTGGAGTGAAAGTATAAAGTTTGACCAAATGTAAATACTAGAGTAAAGTAAATAAAATTGTTCTTAAGTCTGTGAGTAAATCATTACTTTCCCCCGCTGTATATAGATCTTTATTGCCACAGATATTTCGATGGACCGATTTTTGAGAGAAGGGCAAGCAAACACAGTAAATTTTGAAATATAAAGGAGCTCATCAGTGTCACTGTCATTGTCAGTATAGCAGAAGAGCCTTGTGTCTTTAGAAAACTCCAGCAGTTTGGGGTGAATTTCATTTGCTTTTACTTTGCATTTTACATTTTTTTTATAAAATTAAAAACCAATTGATGAGAAACATGCATGGAAATAAACATGCAGTTCATGTTATGTTATTTCAAAACAATTTATCTGGGCTCCCTTTGTTACTGATTTTCCAATAATGTTATTAGCTAATGAAAATATGGTCCATCAGCATCCTAAAGAGGGCATGACAGTGAGACATGAGTGTTTTTACTTTTGTAGCTTTGCATTTTTTGCTTCAAGCTGAATTCCCACTGATGCTGACGTGCCCGTTGTGTATTGCTCCTGTCTACAGATGAGGTGGTGTGTCGCTGTTGTTTTAGCAGTCCTGCAGCTCTGCAGCCCAGCATTGCAGGCTGACCCGCTGTTCTCCCTCTCCCAGCTGCAGGACGGGCAAGAAAAACCCAGTGAGTCACATCATTTATACTACAGATTTATCTAATCAGACACTCAAATAGAGAGTTGACTTAAAAGACACGTTTCTTCTTTCTGTCTTGTCATGTAGAACCATGGCTTAACCCCACGCTGGAAGATGTTGTCCCTTCCCGGGAAGTCATCAAACCTCCTACAATTAGAGAGATTCCAGAATCTGAGGCTACCTCTCGTTCCTTCCCTATGTTTAGTGAACACACCAACCTCAAGTGGGTCACATGGAACGGGTCCCTCCCAAACGGCGCTGTGGCCATCTTCAACGGTTATACCGAACGCACCGACTACGTGTGCAAAGTCAACTGCGAGGCCGGCTTCTACACTCCCAGCAAAGGGAAGTTCTGCCAGTACCCATATGCCGACAAAGAGTATGCGTCCTCCAAGTTTGAAGTGCTGGTCAACGTGGACCACTTTGAGTTCCTGGAGTGGGTTGAAGATTCGTACGGGTCAGTCCCCCATTATGCCGTGAAAACCTGCCCCAACTCAGACATCTATGTGGGCAAAAACAAGTATGGTCTTGGCAAAGTGGTAACCCAACATGAGGCCTTCTTCCTTCCCTGGGAGGGTGATGAGTACTGGTACAAGAGCTATCAAGTTCTTGCTATCAACAGAGACAGCTACAGCCAGCACATCTCTCATGTGGAGTACGGCATCGACCAGATGGAGCTGTTCCACCACCCTCCGGAGGCCCTGCAGTTCGCCAAAGTCACCAACCTGGAGTGCAGAAATGTGCAGAAGACAGTCAAGCTGGAGAAGACCAATACAGTGGAGAAGACCTGGGACATTGGCAGGGAGACCCGCAACGGTTCCGTCTCCACCATGAAGGCCAAAGTGCCCATCCTTGGCCCGGGGACAGTGGACTTCACCAAGGAGCAGATGGTGACCTTCTCAGAGGGAACCAAAATGGCGGAGTCTATCAGTCACTCCGTCTCTGTGGACCTGGTGGTCCCACCCAACCACTCCTGCGCCGTGAGGATGGAAGGCAGGAAGATGACGGCAGACATCCCCTTCACTGGCAGGCTGAGCAGGACCAACCACAATGGAGACACCCACTGGACATACATCACGGGCACCTACGACGGCGTGAGCGTTGGCGAGATCAATGCTGTGGTAGAGAGATGTCAGCCGGTGACTGACGCTGTTCCCTGCTCCCCAGCTGAGAACTGATGATGAAAAAAAATCTTTCCAAATAAAATACATTTAAAATTTTATGGAGTTTCTCTTTTTTGGTCTTCCTTAAACTGAGATATTTAAGCCAGCTACTGTCACCGACTCGACTACAGTACAGTTCAATTCAAATAGTACAGTATATTTGCTTAAATAAATATACAGACTACACTGTTTTATGTTTTTTTCATTTTTTTTTTATTAAAACATAACAAGATTAGATTTTTGGTTGTTTCTCTTTAATATTGAAAAGTTACAAAGTGATCTACTTCATTAAGTGATTTTACTGGTGGCTCCTGAGTCCTGATTAGTTGATGGTGTATTAATAATCAGGAAAATCATAGATGTTGTGATGGGTGGGACCCCTGAACATTCAATAATAGACTGAATAAATACAATTTTATTTAGTTATATAGCACTTTTCAAAACAGATGTTACAAAGTGCTCCACAAGACCATAAAAGTAGGATAAATTTAATAATAATAAAGACAGTAAAATAAACAGGCCCAGGCCTATCAAAACTGTGCCATTAACTATAATTTTTTTGTTGTTCAGTGTGACCTGATCGATCCCCATCCGCTCTGAAAATACACAGTGTTCAAAGTGTTACAGCTGTAATTCTCAGTCCTCGAGCTAGATGGCGCTGTAGCCCAACAGAGTAAGAAGAGCCAGTTCCTTCATGTTGCACTCGTTGACTCGTTGTGAGAACTAGCTAGCTGTGTGACTAGCTAATGCAACCCTGTTGTAACCTTATATGAGACTGAGGAATTAATTATGATTGAAAATTACATTAATTACTTATTCAATCGGTATCATATGTTAGCCTCACCGGTGCCGGTGTTTTGAACGTATTTTGTCGTTGTTCTTAAGTTTGTATCCCGGTGTTATGCTGCCAACAAGGTACAGTAAACTAAGTTTAGCAATAGCAGTTAAAGTTACCTTCACATAATTCTGACATAAACTCGACGTAAACTCTTAGATTTGCATTTTTTCCTATTAGCAAATAAATTAAAGACACTTGAAATACATATATAACCGTTCATATATAGTGAATCCCATTGAGAAATCGGTCCAATGACATACTGACCATACAGAGTATTTACGTGAGGAACAGTGTTTTTCTCCCTGAATTACAGTGAAAACATCTTAAATTGACTTAATGATAAGAGCAGACAGGCTGTTTTATGAGCCGATTGAATAGAGTAACAGTTTTTAGTAAATTGTGTCGTTTCTTGTCGCTCATCTTTAAGAAACTGTTGAACTTCGTCACAATGCGACTACTTTTAACACGAGTCATAAACCGAGTTTTGTTGAGTGAGCTGTTTACACCAGCGATGGGCATTGAAGCCGAAATACACACACAAGGCCGCCGGAGGCTGGTACGTGTATATGACCGCACATCATCTACATGTTGTCTTCTGCACGGTAGCTCCATGTTTGTTTTTAAGACCACCCTAGAGGTTTACTAAGCCTCAATAATCACCAGACTCAATTCAAAATTCTAATAATGTATTGTTGTTTCGCTAATTGGACAAAGTATCCCTGCCATAATGGAAGTCTGAATACTTTTTCCTGAATCAGTCTAAACCACCTTTGAATTCGGTATAAATTCAGTTGATCTAACTGCTAAACATCAAATGAAAAATTGATCTGTACTGCTTCAGCCATATGGTTGTGACTAAGTAAGGCTACCTTAAATTGATAGAATTTTGAAAGGAGTTTGGCTAGTTCTCTCTGTTTACTGCACTACTGGTGTAATGTGACTTAGTGGTTTGTCAGTGATCAGTCCTAATATACTATAACATATATGTTTTTTCTTTTTCATTGTGGCACTGTGAGGACAATTGTGTGACATTTCTGTTTTCCTATAATTGGTCATTTGGCCTCCACTTGTCCATATCTTTTCAGCTCAGTGTGTGGAGGCGGAACACAATGTTTGCAGTGTGTCAGCAGCCATAGAGCCTGAGTTTAATACAATGTAGTCTACAGTATTTCTGTTAACAGAGCTGCTGCTGCTGCCAGTGGATCAGTACCATCAGTACGAGGCAGCGGCTGCGCGTGTGTTCTGTGTGTTAATGTCAGCTGATATCAATGATGATATGATAAAGAATTGGAATTGTAGAAGTAATAATCCATTTCTTATTCTACTCTAGTCTGTTTTGAAGCATTTTTATTGGATGTGGCCCGATCATCTGATTAAACTTAATTTAACAATGGAGCGTCATGACCCAGAGGAATAATATACAGTATATCAGACCATTGATACACAAACAACACTTGTTAGTTGACTAAATTCATTGCAGGTCTTTCCATGAGATTTGTTGACATTAAGAAAAATATAAAGGTAAAGTCAAATGTATTTATATAGCACAAGTCATAGGCAAATGTGTTTTGCCTATATTTAAAGAAAAAAATATATAAATAAGAGTTTATAAGACAAGATAAAAGAAAATGTAAACATGTACAAAATGGGGTGTGCCAGTAGCTCACCTGCTAGAGCATGCCCACCATATACGAAAATAAAAAAATAAATACAGGCGATAAAGACAATGGTAGAAGGATATAGAGAATAGGGTTTTAGACTTGCTCATAAAGGTAGTCAGAGCTAAAGCGTACATTAAATCATCAGGTAATTGGTTCCATAAATCATATATAGAATATCACTAGTCAAACCCAATGTAAAGATTAGTAGTCAAAGCATTGTCAAGAACTAACAACACAGCACAAAAGCTGCTCCTCTCCAGAACTGGTAGCCTTTAACGTTGCAGATGTGTGTGTGTTTGTGTGTCAGGTGGTGGGGCTTGGTAACCCGGGGATGGAGGGTACCAGGCACAGTGTTGGCATGGCGGTGCTCGGGGCGCTCGCCACCCGGCTCGGCATGGCTGACCGTTGGCGGGGCGACAAGCACGTGTCCGGTGAGGTCATCGTGTCAGAGGCAGAACACACACATGTGGTGCTGCTCCGTCCCAGGCTGCTGATGAACGTCAACGGAGTGTCAGTGGCCAAAGCAGGTGAGGTCACCGGCTGTGTGTGTGACTGATTTACTGCTATGCAATATGCAAGGATGTTTGTGTGTTTATTTGTTTTCATTTGAGTATTTATGAACTTCTAAACACAATCGCTTTTGTTTGCCATTTATAAAATTGCCTTTGTGAGACAAACAAATGAAATCAACAACAGCAGAGTCACTCTGATGTCATACAGCATCAGAGTATATGTGTTTACACTAAAGCTGGAAAATGCAAATGAATTAGGACTTTCCTGAAATATGTTCACGTCAAATTCTCTACTCAGAATAATATCTTCAGCTAAAAAAAAGTAGCATTTAACTTTAATTTTCCGTTGTTATTAGTATTATTGGTATTATTTGGCCATTTATTTAATAGTTGAAGGATGAAACTGATTCCGTATTGAATGTTTGGAGTATCTGTTTTTTTCTCCTCCTCTAGCGGGTAAATACGGCATCAAGCCTGAAGACATCCTGCTGGTCCACGACGAACTGGACAAACCTCTGGGGAAAATCGCCATCAAACATGGAGGAAGTGCCAGGTCGGTTTTGGTCGTCATATTCTTATGATCTCAGGTTTGCGCTGACTTAATACCTGTCAGTGCTGCAGTTTGAACGTATGTGACAGTCAAATAAATGTCATTTGTAAAGCTTTCAATGTGTCGTGGAAAAAATCTTTTTGGTAGATTGAGTTCCCTCTAAGATTCAAAGGTGCAAAAAGAAAAAAAAAAGCATTAGAAAAACAAATAAGAGAAAATTGGAAATTGTGGAATGCTTAATAAATTCCAACTGTGTTAAAAAATTACACAAAACTTTAGACAAAAATTAGACAAAAATGCAAAACTAACTCTGTTCTTCACAGAGGTCATAATGGAGTCCGCTCCTGTGTCGACTGTCTTCAGACTGATGTAAGTGACTGTTAACACATTTTTAGTCTTGATTTTATTTTATTTTATTATTTGTTTTGTTGTTGTTAATGTTTGATTTAAAGTAGGAAATTTTAATCTGTTGCAGGTGATGCCCAGACTTCGGGTCGGGATCGGCCGGCCGACGGGGAAAACGACGGTGGACCGTCACGTCCTCGGTCGCTTCTCCTCAGAGGAGAAGAAGGTTCTGGACTCTGTTCTTGTCCAGAGCGTGGACCTCCTCCTCTCTCAGCTGTCCCAGCAAGACTCCCAACAGGAGCCCCAGTCCCCCTCCTCACCAGCAGGGGGCAGACACGCAGCACAGAATAGGAAAGGGAGGGAGCTCTCAGCCTCTCCACCTGAGGAGTCTGCTGTTGCACAGAGCTGAGGTTTCT
The DNA here is from genome assembly GCA_037974645.1 of Hollardia meadi. Taxonomy (NCBI): domain Eukaryota; kingdom Metazoa; phylum Chordata; class Actinopteri; order Tetraodontiformes; family Triacanthodidae; genus Hollardia; species Hollardia meadi. The sequence continues at coordinate 3,747,298 of JBBPCS010000386.1, read as the reverse complement.
AAACTCAGAAGGAGAAAACATGAACGTTTACAGAGAGGGGAACTTTATTTATTCTCTGGTACCACAAAACCAGGTCATAAGTTCAAAATTGATGGATGCCACAACCTGTAAAAGCAGAGCTACAACTAATTCTGTGTATATATTTATAAGAGATCAATGTACTTCAAATATCAAAAAGTTGTCTAGACAGTATTGATTACTACCATTTGTCTGATTGTTGTGAGATTGATCCCTAAGAAACCTGTGAACAGATTTCAGTAAGATTTGTTGTGTCATTCAGTCAGAGGCCGAATGACAAGTGATCCAACGATTTATTAAGTATATGAAATATTGCAAGATATATGTTTGAAACATTTTGTAATTTTTTTGATGAAATACTGAACATGAATGGAAGAAAACGCTATCAGGTGCATTAATCCCATGGTTGTCTATTGCTATGTGTATTCCGAAGCACATAGAGATGCAGATTAAACATTTCTATACATTTATTCTGAATAAAATTAAAGATTTCTATACATTTATTCTGAATAAAAATAAAGAGGACAGTGCAGATTTGGTGGAGGTAGGCTGTGACCGGCTGATATTCATCTATTTCTACATTAGCAACATTTCTGATAAGGATCCTTTAAATTTACTTATTAAAGAATTGTGATATGTGCTGAGCAAGATATTTCAGCTGAAAAATAACCAGTGTTTAAGTAATGGAGACACGGATACTCATTAAAATATATTTTCATACTCCTAAATCTCAGAATTCTTCTCTGAGGTTTGGTAGGAGTGTTTCAAGTCCACCTAACTGCATGAGCTTGTTGTCAATCACTTGTTTCAACTTGCAAGTGAAAACAAGACACTTTGAGCTGTGCAGTCAGAAATCAGCAGGCAAAAACATAAATTCAGCAGTGTCAGTCGTGGTGTTGGGGGTCTTTATACAGTTATGTTGAAACTACAGTATTAATACTGCTCAGATGCTTGAAAATATCTTTCTGGCACAAAGCGAACCAGGAATGAGATGTGTGGTGGAGACAATCATGAGGATTGATGAAAGAATATTATACAGATAGGTGGTGTTACGCTGTCAGATCCAGACCGATATCGGTCTATCGCAGATTTATCTGCATGAGTAATTTAGTGGTAATTTAGTGACCTAAAACAATGATGTCATAAAAAATATATGTTAATAATTGCTGATATATTGATATGGTTTTTACTCTCTGATGTCAGCATTGGCCTCAAAAGTCCAGCATCGATTGGGTTGTGCTGTCAGTGCAACAGAGGCTGATACTGCTGAGGCAGCAATTTTCCTAACAAATATTGAACTGTAAAAGTTGCTGTGCAGTAATATGCCATAAATAACATAAAGAGAGAAAGGGGTACATTTCACCATGAACTTTTCAAAATCCTTTAACTCTGCCTTGGCCAAAATATCCCTGAACATTGTTCTCTTACTGTCCGGACACTGTAGTCCAGAAAAGATAAGACCTAAGTGAAAAGCATATATTGATACACTCATCTGAGTCACCTCCAGTTATGACTGTGCAGTCTAACTAATGAGCTGAACCAGCAGCAGTGAGTGCTGCGGGAGCTTCCTCGGGGTTTTTTCTCTCAGGCTACATTCAGGCTGCACTCTTGGTTAAGGGTGTTGGATATGCAGCCTGAAATAAATACCTGCAGACAGTACTTGTGTCTGAAAATCATGTAATGTGTGGTGTTTTGTTTTGTTTTTGTGTGGCCTCTCTCACCTCCATCCTCAGGGGACATTGGTGGTAAACTCACACACTTGTGTTTTTATGACAGGCATTTTGATCCAAAATGGATCGTTGTTGGGTTGAATCCCTCCTGGAGGATGCGTGTCTCTAACAGACTTTACTGCTATTTTCTTTCAGTACCTCATATTTTTCATGTTGCAAATTTACTCATGCAGTAAGTACAGAGAGTCAAGCTTAAAGAGACAGTTCACTCCACAATCAAAATAATAATCAAAATAGACATTTTTAACTTTAGCTGCAGTGCTATTTATCCATCTAGATTGTTTTGGTGTGAGAACTCTGTCTTCTTTCGAATATAATGGAACTAAATGGAAGAAATCCATTTGAAAAAGCGAGTATTTTCTTTCCGTATCAGTGCACAGAGGAAAGCGTGCCTCTACTAATGGATGAGAGGCTAGTTAACTAAGCTAGCTTAGCTACAACACAGCCGAGGAGGACACCATTAAAGGTGCAATTTGTAAGATAGTTGTTCGTTGAGTCTCATTCTCAGGTCGTTAAATACTGATGTTTTGGGTTGGTGGCCAGCCCGACCTACCAACCCAAACATCTTACACATTGCACCTTTAATGTTTAAATCCCGCCCTGTCACAAGGATGAGCCCCTCATCCATGAGCATGGGCTCTTTGCTTCTGCACTATGACACGGTGAAGAAAATAGGTCCTATATGAAACTGCTCACAACAAGGTCTGTGAATTATCTTGAGTGACCGGGTCATGATTTCTGGAGAGAGACTCCTTTCCTGTTTTTATTTTTTATTTTTTGCCAACAGAAGGCAGACATCTCTACAGCCGAAACAAACACCAAAACAATCTAGTCGAAGGTTAAAGCCATTGAACCTAGAAATGCCATTTTTCTGTATTGTGTGAGATGCTCTTCTGTGAGTGTGAGCATTGTAAATGTCTAATTTGGTACAGGCATTAAACTTATCCAACCAACAGCATCAGGCCTCTTGTGTTTGAATGTGCATTTTAAGTTAATAGGCTAACAAGAAGGTTTCTCCCTCCCGAGTGATGCAGTTCTAACAAGTCGAGAGTGAAAAATTGAACAAAAACCTCTTTTCTTGAAGCTCACTTTCTCCTCTTTTGGATCTGAAAGTGAAAGTGAGCCTCTCCATGCTGCTGTCACCCGAACATACGGTTCTCCTCACACGCTGCCCTTCTTCTGTCTTGTCCTCACTGTTGAGGCTCTTTTGGCTAAAAACATATTGATTTCCCCTTCCGATTGTCAGACTAATTACATTCTTCATCAATTAGGCATCTTTAATGAGTTGCATCCAGTCAAGGGGCGCACTGCATTCTCACACTGCAGAGAATGCCAGAGGAGAGTTCGGTGGGGGAAGGTGACGGACAAAAAAAAAAGCCAGAAAAGAGCATATAAAACAGCGGAAAGAGGCTGACGAGCCGCTGAATGAGGGAAATCAATACAAAGGAGGCCAGTAGATTGCGATGGAGGGCCAAAGAAGAAAGGCAGGCCAGAAACAAAAGGGGCCAAACATTGTTTAGACCCAGTTTGTTTGAGGCCTTCTGTCCTGCTGTAGCTCAGAGTCACAATAGCTGCAGGGACACACTTGTGGACATGAGGAGGAGGAGGAGGAGGAGGGGGCTGCTCAAAGGAAACTTCTTCACTCCATGACACCCCCCTCACCACACACACACACACACACCCTGAACACCCCTCACCCTCCTAAACCCCCCGTCTTTCTTAGCTGTGACCCCGTTGAGCCACCCTTCGCCTCCATCAGGCCACTTTCCCAGCCCCTCCTCGCTGGTCAGCTTTAGGAGGCTTCACCAGCGGCTTCAATAACTTCTTCTGCAGGGGTCAGAGGTCAGCAGTGGGGCTGGACACCTGGGTCTTTAGAAGAGACCCTAAATTTATTCAGGAATGGGACCCCCAACCTCCCCCTATATGCTCTACGGCCAGGCGTAGCTGGGCTAACAGTGGCCTGGTGGGGGGTCTTCCCACATATGAATTCTGCTAACTGCAGAAAAACAAAACTGACTCCACTGATCATGGGAAGGCTAATCAAGAGCTACATTAATAGAACTCAATAGACACACTTTCACTCTTAGAGCTCTAATCAATATAATGTAGCCATGCTAGCTGCTGGTGTGGCTTTACGGATGGAAATGTCCACTTCCATCGCTTAGCTCATGACCAAACACCTGCGCCAGCTGTACTTAAATTGTGTTCAATGCTAAATTAAGGTGGTAACCATTAGCATTTGCCTCAAAACATCACAGCCTCACAGAAGTGCTAGCATGGCTGTAGACTCTAGTTGTATTAACACTGAGTTCTCACCCACACTGCAGTTCTACTGAGCTTTTTATCCTCTGTGAGCTCATATTGTTACACGTCCTACCTACAGAGCACCAAATGGCAGACAAAGTTAGAAACTAGCTAGCTACTAACAAGACGGAGAGTTTTCAAAGTGATCCTGGTGTGGTAGTGATGTATCCGTGCAACAAAGGAGGTCATCCTGTCTGTGTCTTTGAATGGCTGCTCATCTGTATTCATCAGTTAAATCGTGGCTGACCTGTATTCTGTGCTACTGGTTTTTCCTGGTTCCATATGGTACTGGCTTCCAGTTCCCAACCACAGTTACCAGCCCCGTTACCTTGGCAACCTGTTGCACTACCAACCTGCTGCAGAGGCATGTGGCGTTAGGTGTTGACATACAAGAAGACAAGACGAGCGACTCTTGTCTGAGGAGTTTGAAGTGTGGTCTTACTGCAGACATCAAGGTTTCCCAAACACTCCACCGGTAGGGGAGTGTAGAGTAAGTACGACTTCACGCTCACTCGATGTTTTCATAGTCGCAGAATTACAGTAAAGTGAAAGTTTTGTTTTCCAAGGTTCACCATCTTCAATCGCCATCTGTCAACTTATGGATTTTAGTCTGTCTGCGATCAGCACTTATATTCAACTTCTTTGCTTTAACTAATCATTATGAAGTAAATATATATTACACAGTGTAATGGCTAAACAAAAAGTCAAAAAGATTTTTTTTTTCGTCGCTCCAGCAGGAATACACCTATATGTGTTTCCCCTTACCGCTGGGACATGAGAGTGTTCAAATAACATTCTACTAGATCAGTAAGTAACAAGACCGGCCTACTTTTTAATACAACCAGGTGTTGTCCAATCAGAAATCTTCAAAAAAAAGCCAGGCTGCTAGCAGTAGCCACGTTGCTCACACTGACTTTGCGACTGTGGCACGAACAATGATACCTCTTGGAAACGCTAGGGGGGAGGAAAGTTGTCTGTTTCCACTTTAATATACGCTTCCAATATATTTCCAATTCCTAAAAAAAAAACTAGAGACAGACCATCATGTTCTAGACTGAACACTAGATTGGTGAATTGGTGTTAGCAGCTATACAAATCCACTCTAAAATAGTGCCCTTATGTTAAATCATACTGTTGTTGGCAAGCGAGGGTCAAAACCAAACCCAAACCCAAAAGGGGCAGAGGCAATATCACAAAGTCAAAAAACACAAACAAGGTCCTGAAAACAGTAAGACTTAAATACACAAGGAAGGAAGGTTAACGAGACACAGGTGAAACTAATCAGGGCGGGGCAGACAATCACAGTGGAGGGAAAAGAACTCAAGGAGGAAGTATAAAGCAGGACAAGACACAAGAGGAGAGAACCTTCAAAATAAAACAGGAAATAACAAACTAGAAACTGAAACGACAACATAGGAAGTAACAAACACGAATATAAACTACAAACTCAAAACCATAACACAAGAAATAACACACTAAAACTGAAACCATCACACTTGTGATTTAAATGCAACTGATAGAGCACAACATGCCAAACTTTTATCATCTTATCGGCTGTTTTACAAACATTTCTGGAGCTTCACAGTAAAATAAGCATTGCAGCATTGTCCTAAACAGCCATCGCTCCTGCTGCTAAAAGCATTAGCATGCACCCTGTCTGAAGTGGATTTCAGCTAAATAAGGTGTGAATGACGTCTTTTCAAAACAAGTTGGTTCTCAGGGCTTTCGGAGACTTGGATTACGCCAAACAAGCTGTCTGGAACTATTTGTTTGTTTTTTGTTGTTGGTTGTTTTGTTGCATTTTAAAGTGGTATTTTAACTGCATATTGTGCCAACAGTTCGTTTATATTTATTTTTGAGGCTCTCTTGTCCTGTAGTTGTCAACTTTTGCAAGTACATACAGTAAAAATTAAGGTTGAAATTTGATACAGTTGTCCGTTAACTGTATTTTTATTTTGTATGGTAAAATTATATTTAACATTGAATCATAGGGTCCATATTGCCCAGAATATTGACCTTACTGTGTGTTATTTTTATCACATTGGTCATACGGTAACCCTCATGATGACCCTATAATATGAATGTATTTTACCTCTTGGTGTATTACTGTAATGTTTCAGTGGGAACCTGTGGCGTCTCATTATCAATACAGTTACTTTTTTCATGAGGCTTCTGTTTCTTTTTCCTGCAGCGTTACAGAACAGACTGAAGGCATCCTGGTTTCCCATGGCAGAGCCGTGTGTTACAGTGAATCCAAGCCCGTTGGGGATCCTTTTCGCACGTCTCTTTCCGATGAGCAAGCATTAATAACGCGTCCTTTTCCCCTTTCATAGCCATAATCTCCAGTGATCTCGGGCCTCCCGCACTAAATTATTCTTACAGGGCCATGAAAAGGCAGCGGCGAGGCCCTTTAAGAGGCAAATGAGCATCCAGCATGCAAAGATGTTCCCAGCAACGGAAATGTTAACTCGCCATGCAGAAGCAGAGCAGGGCAGAGGGAGTCCACTGGCATGTCTGATGAGAGGGTAAGGAAGGGTCCACCATCACCCTGTTAGCAAAGCCTGCTGGGTAATTTATCCTTTAACCCCTTGTCTAACTGTTTACATTTGGCTTTAAGTTGATGGTTTCGCACAAAGCGGCTCACAAGGAGTGCAACAGTAAAGATTCACATGCTGGATCCATGATGTAGGTCTTAGAAGCCAATACAGACACCAATCTTTTTAAGATTTCTTTTTTTTTTCATGCATTACAAGTGTTTATACAAGATATGTGTCAGGAGGCCTCATATGCAGCATTCAGGCCATGCTGGGAGGGTTAAACTCACAACTCAAACACAAAGTGAAGAAATTCCTTTACGGTGAGCAGCTCTTTGTGAGTTTGGACGACACTGACGCCAATGTTTAGGTACATTTTAGCTTTCACATAGCACAGCGTTAAATTACATTCATATTGGACAATTCTGCAGCCCACGATTTTTGTTTACTGCCAATGCAGGAGAGGTAGAAAGGAGAAAGGAGGTTCTCAAACCAACATTTGGAAAATACCAGTCTTTTGTGGACATTGTGCTGTGTGGAACAGTGAGGGGAATCTTTGCACTTCAAGACTTAAGGTTCAATAATTCATTACCATTTCAATGAAACATTGATTGGAATTTGTGTGCGTTCAAGGCAGGACAAAAACACTCCAACAATGCAATGCAAATACACATCAACATACTGTATTCCTATCAAAAATACTCTAAATAAACATGAGCATCATAAACATATGAGATACTCAGGCAGAGTAAGAAGAACAGTCTGGTGGAAGCCTGTTAGGGGCTGCAGTTAAGTTGAGTTCATGGACTGAACTGATGATGAGGAGTTGAAGACCTTCACTGTTGTGCTGATACGTAAGCGAGTAGTTCTACTCTTAATGCGACGCAACCTTTTTCCTGAGGGACAAAAACAAAAAGCACATTGGCTGAATGTGAGGGGCGTCTCTGATTATTTTCAGACTTAGCAGGTGTTAATATCAAAGATGTTTTGCGACCAACGATTTGTCATCCTTCATTATTAAGCTCCTTCCTGTGATTGGCTGACGACAGATGTGACAACAGTCTCTATCACATCTCTGCCTTTGATACCTCAAACCCAAACAAACAAGAAAAGAAATGGTGGTCCAGGTGTTTGAAGCTTTCTTCTACAGTCTGGTGAAGCTCGTCTTTGTTTTTGAGGAAGTCCACTTAGATTTTAAGCACATGAAGAGCTTACAAAATGTGATGTTTTATCATAAATTAAGCTATTTTACAGTATATATGAATACAGCTGAAGCGATTAGTCAATTAATTAGACGATTGATAGAAAATCTATTTTAAAAGCTTTTTTTTTTAATGTGTTAAGTCATTTTTCATGTAAATTAATGGAGAAAAGAATCAGGATATTAATCCATAATGAAAATAATCATCATGAATAGGCTGCATCCATCATGTCAAAGCAAACTTTATAAAAAAAATCATCTTCATCTTCTCCAGGGTCAGTGACCTGTATGATGTCACTTCCGTTTCTGTGCAGCCAGTGCAGAGACGCTGTCATTTTTAAACGTGTAGAACATGATCCATGAAGCAAAAACCTGCTGAAGATGATCTCTTGATTTTAAGTACATAAAAAAATATTGTCAACCTGATTTTGTTTTACTTGATTGATATAAAAGGTTATTTGAATATTTAAGTTATTAATATTTAAGAGGTATAATGGTTATGTAAATCATTGTAGAAATATGGTCTTTGAAGATTGAAACGACTTGAAGAAAAATACTTTGAGCAATAAATTAATAAACAAAAATCTTTTTCCTCCAAGAAAACTCATTTTGTTGTAAACAGTGGCTGTTTTTTTTTAAATAAATGTCGTTTACCTGAAGTGTAATGAACTTTTTGTTTATTGTTGTTATTGTTATTATTGTTTCCCCACCATCACATCATCAGTGAGGGAAGCCTCTGAGAGCTCCAAAGCAGCAGCAGCCAAAAGGGAAACGTCATCTAGCGCTCAGTGTGTGTGTGTGTGTGTGTGTGTGTGTGTGTCAGTACAGTGTTTACGTAGGAGGGTTAACAGTGTGTTGATTGTAATTGGGAATGAAGAAAAAGAAAAATAAGCTCGTTGTATCTCTTTAAGAGGTTTGCTGCTCTCTGTCTCTCTCTCTCTCTCTCTCTCTCTCTCTCTCTCTCTCCCCCAGTGCAGACCCATTACTTCTTCTTCTCCACCTCCTCCTCCTCCTCCTCCGGCCACAATGGGCATTTATCATCACCCCCGCGGTGTGTGTGAATGTGTGTGTTTATTCAAATCCCAGTACCAAGAGCGGAGCGGCCCCACTCCCGAGCTCTCTCTCGGTGACACGGACGCACTATTGTTGGAGGAGCCCCAGAAAAAGCCCCCCAAATCGACCAGTATGGGAAGGAGGTGAAGGAGACCAGGAGCGACGGTGGAAAACCGGAGCCGGTTGTGGTGGCGGCGCTGCATGGTTGTGGTCGTGTGGCGGCGGTTTGCCGTCCGCTCGCACCCCCGTCCTCCCTACGACCATCCTGGGGAGCCTCCAGCCTCCCTGCCCGCCTCCCTCCGTCCATCATCAGCCTCTTTTTGCCGCTGGAGTAGCCTGCACTGCTTCCGATTTGTTTTCCTGGAATACACACGGAGAAGCAGGTGCATCATGCAACCTTGCAACACATTTCCCGTCATGTTTTTTTCTTTTCTTTTCTTTGCAGGTTTGTGCGAGGAAAAGGTAAAATACTATGCATGCGTCTTAACAGGTGCAGATATGGCGGAGAGGAGTTTTTGGCCAAAACCCTCAGGATTCCTCTCTTCTTCTCCCTATAAGCTCAAACTTATTCTCTGTCTGTGTGTGATATTTGTGACTGGAAGTTCCTTTTTTCTCTCTCTCGGCTGCTTTTTTGTTGCTGGAATTTTTTTTTTTTTTTTGATAAATTCAAAAGGTGCTAATTAGCGGCTGTAATTGGATAATGTGGCCTCTGATGTGTAGTTGATGTGAACACGCTGCTGCTGACTTCATATGGAGCTCAGGGTGGATGGTGATGGAGAAGAGGATTGTAAACACAAATCGACTCCTTTAGGCCTTTAAAAAAACACTTTAATCTTGGAAGTGTTGCATTTTGTCTGCCTTAAAGGTGATTTTATTTCTATTTTTTGAGCTCTAGCTGCTGATTGTCCAAACGCAATTCTTGTGAAATTTCAAATCCTACCCGAGAATTGTGCCTGGACATCTGTTGCTGGACGCTCCTGCACTTCTGATCTTTTATTTTTTTTTAAAAATCGTTTTGAATGTTCCTCCTTCGATTTATTATTTTTAAACACACGATCATCTTTTCCCTTTTTCTGTTTCCTGTTCATTTTCTGTCTTTATTTGACTCCAATTTCCTTTCTTAATGAACTTTAATTGTCCAAAAAAAAAGCGGGTTTTTTGTGGCTCCTTTATCTGATTAACTGAAGCAGAAAACACTCACTTTTTGCAGATTTGGTTTGATTTGCAGCCAACCAAAATAAATAAATAAAGAGTGATGATTAAGTATTTTACAAGCTGGGACATTTTTTGTAAGTTGTTGGAGTGAAACTAATATTTCGCAGGCAGGCCCAGCTCCACAGCTTCTCTCTTTATTCGCACTTTTCCTGCTGAAAACCTCGCAGGGAAGGTTTATTGTCGCTCCAATGGTGAGCTTTTGTTGCCGCCTTTTGTTGGCGTTTTTGGGGATTATAATTTGCATAATTCTTCAGGAATGTATCATTTTAATTTTGTTTAACAAACCGTGACCTTTTCCAAGCCCCTTTATCCTTTTGATAAAGGATGCCATTACAAGCCAATAAAGACAGAATTCGTTTGTACTGATTCTACTGTTGATGAATAATAAAGAACTAATGATCATTGGAAGCATCAGATTTTTATTTTTTATTGTTCCATGTTTTTTTTCTTCCTCTGTTCATCTTTCCTGGTTTATTTTATCCCATTTGCATTCAGATTTCTTAAAATAAATTTCTTATTTTATTTAAGTTTTATACATTAGTAAAAAAAAAGTTAAAAGTTAAACGAATGCATTTTTTCCAAAATATTTTTTTTTTCTTTTAGTAAATTTTTTAATTTAGATACAGGCCTCATGTGTCCTGTAGTTTTCTTTGGGAAGAGTTTTGGTCATGTGACTTCTATCATCCTGACATTATACATCAGAAATCAAAAGATACATAAAACCTGATATTTGTTTTTGGTTTAATTTTCTCATTAATTAATGAAAAAAAAGTATGGATGGTTGGATTGTAAGAAACATTTTTGGTCAAAAAATTAGTTGGGATGAATGGGAAAAAAGCTGATATTTTCAGTAGAATTTATGTCAAAACAACATTGTCAGAAAGTTCAAAAACTTTCTATTTTGTGTCACATTGAGTTTCACTTTTTCTGGATTTTACCCCCCAGAATGAGATTCTCTTTGTTTAATGAGTGAAACTATTTTTAAAAATATTAGATGCGTTTTAGTTTAGTTTTTGCTTGTTATAAATTGTCCTAGAATGACTGGCTGTGACATGAGAGGAATCTGAAAAGCTGTCAGCAGCATCAGGGTAAACCAATCCTCCGTTTGACTTTGGCCTCCTTAGGTTTTTGAGACAGGGGTCTGTTTGATTTTCACACCACAGCATCACCTCAGCTCGGATGCTTCGGGTCTCCTCAGACTAATTTGCTGCTGTAATCCGCTCTCAGCGTGTTGCCCGAGGAGCCGAGCAGTTGTGGCATGGAGCTCAGTGGATTAAAAACGTGCTGAGTCCAAACACCACCACCCAAGTTGGGGAGAAAAACACACAGGTCGTCTGTTGGCCAAGTGCCACTGAACGCCCCATCCTGACTGGATCTGGGTTAAAACTGAGAGGAGACGCTTCTCATGTCAAAATCATCGAGTTCATGAGAAAAGGCTGGCTATTGTTTGAAAAATTTCAACATTACATGCATGACATTTGATACCTTTGAGACTTTTTCATTTAACAAAAGAAGCAAAAGTTCTCAAATGTTCAATGTTTTCTAGACACAAGAGGCCAAACAAGAACTTTGCCTCAATAGAATCAATAAGTCTGAGAAAAATACAAAATACAGAATCTTAATTTAGGTACTTAAAAGACAAAATATTAATCTATATAAAAACATTAAAAAAAATGTTTATTTTTGTTATTTAAAAACGTAGCTTTAATCTCTTATTGAAGTGCTATTTATTGGCTTTAACACAAAGTAATATCTTACTTGTAAACCTTCAGGTTGGGACCAATTACACCAAAATGTAATTTTCCTTTTATTATTATTTTTTTTGAGGCCTTAAGATTAAAAATCTCTTGAAAATGGCAACTTAATTATAATTTTGAGCAGCAAAAATATGGGAAATATTTAAAACTTTTTAAAACATTTAAACTGAAGTTTTATCAACATTTTTGCTCAAATGTTTTTAACAAAATTGTGAGTTTAAGACTTAAGAGGGATATAAGATGCGAGAGACACAAGAGAACAAATGTAATTATATTTCAGCAGCTTGGAGCTTTCAAGATTTATATATTGAACCAACACTCAGTTTCATCCCATCAATTTTTTTAAAAACACAACAAACAAAATCATAAAACCTCCGTAGCAGGAGTGTTGATGTAGCCGAAGCTTTACTCTGGCAGCGAGGGTTACTGTAGGTGCCTCAACAAGGAAGTGATCAGTATTGACAGTGATATTGATGACAAAGATATCTGGAGGAAACAATTAGGAGAGCAGTGTAATGATTAGCGAGATCATTACAGCCATTTAGCCTCGCTGGCATCTGCTGATGACTGATCACTGGGCTTTTTCAGTCCATAATGTCAGCATTCCTCTGATTCCATCTTTTCTCATGAAATCACCTCCTGGGAGGCAAATTGTCTCTCTGATTGAAGACTTTACAAAACCTCTGCAGCACCACAAACAGTCGTCTCTGACTCTCCCTCTGTTCCAAGCAGACGGCTTTGGTATATATCTCTAAAGAAAAGGGTCAATATGTCAGTTAAGAGGCGACTGGACTGAAGATAAACAGGATTTTGGACATTGACGCAAACTTCCGGCTTCGGCCTCCATGTTGGACGGCGTCGAGCAGCTCTCATCCTGCTGTGTTCTGCTCCAGGTCACTCACTTCCTCCTTCATGTCCTCCCTGCTCCTCCTCCTCCCACCCAACACCACCAACTCTATAGTCACATGACCAGAGCTGTGTCATCACTGTGACACGCACACACACACACACACACACACACACACACACACACACACACACACACACACACACACACACCGCCGCAGAGTAAAAGGCAGGGAGGAAGGAGAAAGAGATGAAGGGAGGGGACCGGATGTGGGTGGAGGAGGCGGTGTGGGAGCATCTCAGGGGTGACGTCACATCACGACCTTCTTCCCAGCATCCCTCCCTCCTTACCATCACACACACACACACACACACACACACACACACACACACACACACACACACACACACACACACACACAC
>JBBPCS010000386.1:3697930-3719247 GCA_037974645.1 Hollardia meadi | reverse complement strand
TTTCCCTGGTGAAAGTACTAATGCTGCTGCTCAAATCTTAGTAGTGTTTTTATAAATAAACTGTGAGATATTTATTCAGCCCAGAAGTCGAAGCTAGTTCATGCACGGCCAAAGACGGGAAGTCTCTGCAGCGGGTGATTAAAACCACCCAGAACATCATTGGTACACATCTACGGAGTATCAGTGATGTGGGTGAGGTGCCTGTGCAGAGCCCAAAGGATACTAAAAGACAACACAACACCCATGGGTGAAATACTGTAGCTTTAATGTCTTCAGAGGCAGAGTTTGGTTAAAAAAAAAGAAAAAGGTATAGTTTTATTAGTAAGTAAACAATACGCAGTTCCTACATTTCAATGGACAGGGTATAGGCTACATATGAGTAAAAAAAAAAAAAAACATGTACAAAAAACCTTTGCTAAGTTCTTTGTTTATAAATAGTTTTTTCAAAGCAGAGTTTACTGATTAACACTTGAAACAAGTGGCAGAAATGATTTAAACAACAGACGTGAAGACGTGTGAAGAAACAAAGTTTGAATGATGAAAACTGTAATAACTCATCAGTGTCCTGCACTGAAAAAACTAACATGATTAACACGGTGGTTTGCACTGAACCTTCACATTTCAGGCACTGCAACCAGGGTCAAAGCAGAGGAAATGTCACATTAGCTGAATCAGCATGTCTCAACCTGGGTGTATGACCCACAAAGAGGTCATAACGCGATTTTTTTTAGGTCCATGAGATCTTTTCACTATCCAGCAGTGGTGGAAGAAGTACTCTGTACCAATACAACAGTGTAAAAATACTCCACTACATGTAAAAGACCTGAATTCAAAATCCTAATTAAGTAAAAATACATAAGTATTATCACTAAAATGTGCTTGAAGTATCAAAAGTAAAAGTACTGCAGTAAAGTGTCTCTGCATACTATCATATATGACAGACTGTTAATATCGATGTAGGCAGCATTGTAGCTGTTCAAGGTGGAGTTAGTTGTAACTATTAAGAAGTTTAGGTGTCAGGTCCCTCCTGAAGGTCACAAGATAAATTTGAATGACTGTGTATATACATATACATTAAATTATGTTGATTTTAATATACTCACTGCAACAACAGTATACTCTGAATTCATAAAATTGGTATGAAGTATGAATTTCGGATTAACTTGTATTTTATAAGTTTATCTTATGTTTTTGGTGTAAAATATGAATCTTAGAAGTAAATATTAACTACAGCTGTCAAATGTAGCAGAACAAAAACAAAATTATGTAGTGGACTACAAAGTAGCAGAAAATGTAAATACTCAAGTACCTCAAAATTGTACTTGAGTAAATGTACTTTCCACCACTGCCATCCAGCTAAATAAGCAACGTGATAAATTCTTGTGAAGCATTAGCTTCGTCAAGTATTTCAGCAAAATGACCTGAGCAGCAAAAAGAGGGCCATTAGTTTGTTTTTGGCCGTAATTAACTGACCATGTTGATAACAGCTGATCCACGCAGCAGCTGTCCCTGAATGTGTCACACTGACCAACCTGAATAGAGCACCAAGTTATAATGTAGATAAGCAATGACTTCATCATAAAATACGAGGACATTTTCTGGGCAAATATCACACTTCTCCTGCAGGGTGACGGTGTTGCACTCTAGATGGCGTCCTGGAGCTATTTTACGGCCTCAGTGGAGCTTCACACCCTCATATTAAAAGAGTGACATCCAAACATGGCATACAGTGATCTTTTTTACATTTTCTTCACCTAATTTCCTGAAACACAGACATTGTTTTACTTTGCCTGTTTAGAAAAGTAGGTAACAACATGAGAAAAGATTTATTGTAATAAGTCAGATGTGTTATTAGTCTGAATCACAACAACAGAGAGAAACATCAAGTCCTCATACTGAAAACGTGTAGACTATATTGGTTCAATTTGCCCAAATATGAAAAATAAATACAAAACCTTATCTTCCAAAGTGGTGAGCTAAGACTTGAAATATACTTAAATCACCGTTAAGGACAGACATCAACATTATCCAAAACAATTTTATGTTTACAAGAAACCTGGCAGGAAAAGTGGGATTTTATTGACCTGAATTGGGCCTTTCAGGTAAGGTTTTTACGCTTGGCTGAGGTGGAAAAGTTGGTTCATCTATAAAAGCTAAATGCCACAAAGTGCAAAGGAAACACTTAGTGGTCAGTCAATACCTGAAAAGACTAAATTCCACATGGTTATCTTATTGCAAACTCATCTTGTGCAATGGTTTAATGGCAACTGATCTGTTTATCTTGACGCAACCAACTCTGAATGTTTGCATAACAGTAGTGGATTGAATTTTTTGTCTTAACTGAATTTTCTTTTACTTATTTTCTGGGAATTTGGTTAAAATTTGTTTTGGATGTATGTTTGGATGGAAACTTTGAACATTCAGCTGATAAAGAGCACAAACGCACACACACACACACACACACAGGTCCGTAATGCTCAGTACAAGTTGCAACTGGGTCATAAGCAATCTCTATGCAGGATATATGACAGAACTCTGTATAATAAAACAGCAACTTAAAAACAGTGTGACTTGTTCTGATTCATGGCCCATGTGAGTCAGGTTGGCAGGAAAATCAACTTTAAAGTTACAGTAGTAAAACAAAAGTTATCTCTTGCTGCCATCTAACGAACAAATCTACCTTCTGCAGCTTTAAGTTTGATGTCACCCTTCAAACACATGAGGATCAGCAAGACCATCCATGATGAAAAACAAAACAGTTGAAATTACAGGGAGTAAGAAAGTCCATACTGGTTCTATCTGTGAACCGAAATCAGTCAAAAATCTCAACTTCAGGCTGAAAGACAGGAGGTGATAACGATGCAGTTTGCACTCGCATCACACATGATTAACACAGGGGCCAGGTCTCAGTCATATGGGGACAAAATGTGCAAAATAAATATGAATATAGCTGCACAGGAGGTGCCATGTCTGAGGAAACATACCTTAGTTTTCCTGAGAAGAAGGTGAAACTGATCTGAGTATCAATAAATGGAGTAAAACACAACTAGAGTTAAGGAGATCGTTTCATCTCCATGAACATAAAAATGTTCCAAAAACTCCTCTTCATTGTCAAAAAAAAAAAAAAAAATCTGATCTGATTCTCCACAGGTTAAAGGCTCATACATTTCTACAGCCGAAAAAATCCACGCCGATGTAACGAGGGTAGCCCTCCAAAGAGTTCATGCCAACTGGATCGAATTTCCAATACTGTCGTCCTCGGATAAAGTGAGCATAGCCTGAAAGACAGAAAACACAATGTGAATTTTGTGTCTAAATAATCAGTCTTAGGTCTGGTGTTTACTGTGGCCCAAAGTGACTTTGCAGTTTTTGAGATAAATTGCAGCAACATTTTAAAGGACAAGTCAGCTGTAAAAAAAAAAGTCAGGAATACACAGTTTGTGGCCTTTTTGTTTAGCATGGCATTTGGGCAAATAATTGACCCTTTGATTTAAGTCTATAAGGTAACCTTTGTAAGTGGTAGAAAGTAACTAAGTATATAAGTCAGGTACTGTGCTTATATGCTAAGTACAGTTTAAAGATACTTGTACTTTACTTGAGCATTTCCATTTTAACTTTATGCTTCTACTTCACTACAATTCAGAAGAAAATATTGTACTTTTTACTTCACTACATTTATTTGACAGCTATATACTTCCCAAATTAAGATTTTACTTTAAAAAAAGCATGAGTTTATAAAATACAATTCATTGTCAAAGATTAAACCAGTGGTTTCCAACTTTTTAAAAATTTACAAATAAATAGTACCTAGTTGGGGCTTCTTGTCATGTTGTCAACAGTTTGTGTCCCGAAAAGAAAAATAATCAAGTACTGCACAAATAAATTAGATTAGAGAAAAGACCAAAAAGTTAATACAATTTTTTTAACTGATTTTTTTCTTCTCTCCTAGAGTAATCATCTCACAACCCATCTGAATTATCTTGTGACCCATTGGAGGGGCCCAACCCCTAGGTTGGGAACCACTGGACTTAACTTCTTAGCTGTATATAACTATATAAACTAGCTTCACCTTGAGCAGCTGCAACAGTAAATTGATGCTTACACAGTGATGCATTAGTATTAACAATCTAATTTTAGTTAGTGTTTGTTAGCGTTGCGTAGCAAATTTGGGTTTTATTTTACTTTGGTTTGAATAATTTGTTCTGAGTTGGAACTTTTTAATAAAGAAAACTGTGCTGCATCCAGTTGATTCATTCATTTGTGGAAAAATTCGAGGGATTTAAAAAAAATAGCAAGATCTTGGAGGAATGGATTTGATTCTTGCGATAGTAAGATTGCAATTTCCTGGCCGACTGTTACTATACTAAAATAATCAGGAATGTATTTGTTCAGTCAAAACAAAAATTAACGAATCTACAGCTTCATTATGAACATATCAGTCTTGGACTATCAAAATCCCATTGTAACTTTTTAAACCCCTTGTACACTTTTTATGTTTTTGTTTTTTTGGTCTGTACCATAGATGTCCCTGAAAGTGGCATCCACATCGTCGGGGATGCCGCTCCAGTCCTGCATGCTGCGTGGGTAGACAGACTCAACACGGTTCTCGCGAGGACTGAACCTCCAGTAGCTGCCTGACTTGAAGAAGTAGGTGTTGTAGGTGGAGTCGTGGCCCCAGCGCAGTGCCGCCTGGATCCCGGACACTGATAGGCCCAAACTCCTGATGGACTCTGGCCCTCTGATCTGCCTCTCAGCATCAAACACCCAGTAGTTCTCACCTGCAGAGATAGTGAACAATTAATGTCATTCAACTTTTGTTTTATGTTCCTCATTAATTTTTCTTTGCTCAAAGGCATGCAATTGATGCTGTATTTATACACTGACTTGCAGCTTTAACAATAATTAATAGCAGCATTTTCTACAGTTGAGACTCTTAATTATTACATTATAGAGTTAGATTAAAATGCCATAATGAGAAACAGGGATGTCATCTTCCTACATTGCTAGCTAGCTACATCCCAGAAAAATGTGACGGAAAAATTGATTCATTTTACATTTACATATTTATTAAATCATTGTGATAAACATTACCTTAACTGATCCTAGCAACTGCTACTGTAGCTTTTGGTCAGGGCAAGCTAAACAAAATTAGCTTGGTAACTAGATGGCTGATGTGCATGTTGACATGCTAATGTTAGCTGCTAGCAGTTATGTTACCGAGTGCTCTATTCAAACATGTTGCACGTAGCAGACCAAAATGGTTAGCTAGCTCACAAATCATTTTAAGGTATGGGTACTTTTGTTATTAAAAAAATCTGGTGCCCAAATTCCAGTATATACTTGCAGCTCACAATTGATGTTTTAAGAGCATACAATTTTTGGAGTTTTTTCAAGAGTTAGCTAGAAGGAAGTTTGGCTTTGTTCTTTGCTGCTAAAACAAAACCAGGCAGTATATATTTAAATACTGTACGAACTCAGCCAAATGTATCAGTGATAAAATAATTTGTTCCCTGTCAAAACTGTAAAGAAATTAATCATTGTCTGTTTCCACAAGATCCTGATGAAAGACATCCAACATGGCTGCTAGAGAATGTTTTTTGACTCAACCCCTTTCTTCTTCTCTCATTTCTAATTTCTGAATGATCAATTGGAATTCCAGTGTAGCACAACACAACCAAAGACAGACATTTAAGCCCTAGGCTACAGCATCTGTTTCCTGTTTAAGTGTTTTTGAACAAGGTAAGAGCATTCGCTTAAAGTTAGATCATAATAAGGTTTACCACACCAAAAAAACACTGGTGAGGAAAAATAATATTAAATTGACCTAAACTAATTTTTATTGATAGCATTTGGATGGCAAGCATTAATATGTAACTGAGATTTGGTTGAAACACACACTATTGCACGTACTACCTTAACCACATCTGATAGAAATGTTGACTTCATTCCAATAATTTCACAACTCTGTGTTAATTAACATTTTACATCTGTTTAAACTTGCCTAAAAGTGCATGATACCTGATGATCCTGTGCTCACAAGAAACCATAAACCATATAACAGCAGCTCAAACCTCGCTGCCCACCTTGAAAGAACCAAATATTCCCTGACTTGTCTTCAAAGGCGGCATCGATGTTGTCGGGAATCCCCCTCCAGTGACGGGACGCCAGTGCCGGGTAACCACTCTCCAGTTGCCCGTCCCTGATCCGCCAAACAAAGCCCGACTTAAAGAAGAACAGCTCCCCTCGGATCATAGACACAGCATCAAAGTCCGTCTGGCAGGCATCAGGCTGGAAAAAAGACGGAACACTTGTTCATTTCCACATACTTTTTATTTCAGTGGGATGAAATGTGAAGTAACAGTTTTATTGTCTGAAAGGATCCAGACATAAAGTAGAGAGGGTAATCTTAATGTTAATGTTTCTTAAGGTCCAGTAAAAAACCTCTCAGTTACAAGTTTTACAATTGAGAGACAGACTAACACATTGTTGTTTTTGGTCTTTTAATGAGATTTGTTGATAATAAAAACAAACTTTTAAGAAATTTAATAGAAAAGTATTATGTGTCGTTCTTGGCAAAATAGAAGTTATCACTATATTAAAATGCATAATTCCAGTAAATAATTCCCAGTGAGAAAAATCATTTAGAGAATGATCAATTCATCCTTGAGTCCAAGTGGTCATTACTGCCAAATTTGAAGAAATTCCCACAAGGCATTTTTGAGATATTCCACTCACCAGAATGGGATGGACGTGAGTTCAGAGTGACCTTGACCTTTGACCACCAAAATCTAATCAGTTCATTCTGGAGTCCAAGTGGACTTTTTCTCAAGACGTTTGGCACAGATGAATGGACAACCCGAAAACATAATGCTTCCGGCCATAGCTCTTGACAGGGCAAAGGCAGAGAAAAAACAACCTCATGGTGGTAATAGATGAAATGCTAGTTTGGGGATTACCAAAGTTAGGAGGTTTCATACTTGGGTACCATTAATGTGTGTACAAAATTTCATGGCAATCCATTGAATAGTTGTTGAGTAATTTCAGTTGGGACCAAAGTAGTGATGATTTAACGATCCATTGCCTGGTATTGGAAATTTTATGCAACAGCCCTTTTCCACCAGTTACATATGTGGTATTAATGATTCAAACAGTCAAAATCCAGCCCGTTCTCATGCCCAGCTTGTCAGATATCGATGTTCTGTCATGGTCCTTCACGTCGCATCCAGATGCACAAGGTACCCTTTGGCATCAGGCAAGGACGCACAAGGGTTTAATGTACCAGCAATGTAAAGCAGTCCACATCAGTATCAGACGACTTGAACAGATTACGTAGCACAACATACTTACCAAAGCAAGAAAGTGCTAAAAGGGGTGGTGGATAGGGTTTAGGGGAGGGTTACACACAAGACTTTCACCCAGGAGACCGGAGTTTGCGTCCCATTCAAAACCAAGTGTCACCAGTCATTTCCTGAACCTAACCAAGTAGGTTTTGTGCCTAAACTTAACCAAACGGCACCTATCTTTTCCTAAACCTAACCACATGATTTTTGTGCCTAAACGTAACCAAAGTAACGTAGGCCTTGTGTGTAAGGATAAGATATGTGGGGCACAAGCCTTTGCATGTCGGCTAAAGATGCTAAAGGGAAGGCTTAGTGAGTCGGCCGGCGACACCAAAGGGTACATTATACATATGGATAAGACGCGAAGGGTGCATGACAAAACGCCAGTTGTGATGAGGTGGGATGAGAACAGGTTGCAAAATCATATCATCCTATATAATCACCCTATTGTTGGTTCTTTAAATGTTGCATCAGCTTCACTCACATTAGTGACAATCTCATTGGTTTCTGGGTTTGACGGAGGTGGAGGTGGGGGTGGTGATGAGGGCAGGACTTGCGGGTGAGCTCCATACAGGTACTGGATGCCTTGCTTGTCATCCTCACTCAGCCTCAGAGGGTAGGAGAAGGAGTAGTACGCAGACATGATGGCTCCCGGCTCGCGGGAGTGCTGCAGGCCCAGGACGTGCCCAAACTCATGGGCAGCAACCTGGAGAAGGTCTGTGCCTGTGGGGGCAGTAGACAAGCCTCAGAGAATGCAAAACCACACCTGATACAGATGGTGCTTTCGGCATTTGTTTTGACCTGGTTATAGCGGCAGACGGTGGGGATTTTGCTACCTGAGACAATACAGTGTCAGCAAAAAGTACATTGCCTCTTCTTCGAGCTGTCTGCGTGCAATTATCTGTTTCGATTTTTCATACCCACGATGACTTTTTCTAACTGGTGAGAATATTTTTGCATCCAGCAAATTCTAAAAATTGACTCGTAGCACTAAGGCACAGATACATTTTGTAAGTATTGTAAAAAATGGTAACTCCATGTGAATGTGAATATAGTAGAATAAGCAAGAATAATATCACTTTGTAGAATAATAGTCCTTCCTGGCCCTGACGTGTGTGTCTCACCTCACGAGCATCTTCCACTGTTTTCATTCTTACTGACGACATCACATCACTCCAATTCAGGCTTCCCTCCATTGGCTCCCTGTTCAATTTAGAATCGATTGTATGATTTTATTGATCACTTTTAAAGCTGCCTACATATAAGCCAACTCGCAGCCTTAGATCCTCAGGTGGGGCCCTTCTGACCGTCCCAAAGTCGAGGCTTAAAGGTGAAAGGTGCTTTTGCCATCAGGACCCATCGGCTTTGGAACAACCTGCCTGAGGAGATAAGGCTCGCAGATTCAGTGTTCTCTTTTAAATCACTTCTTAAAACTCATTTTTACAAACTAGTTTTTATGTGTCTTTTTATTTCATTTTATTTTTATTGCTTTTATTGCTCTCATTCTTTTTATCTGTTATCTTTTCATTGCCTTTAGTCTTTTATTTGCTGCTGTCCTTTTATTGCTTTTTATTAAAACTTTGTATCTTGCATTTTGCATCCTCGGTCTCCTTGTTTTAACTTTACCTTCATTTCTTTAATCTTATCTTGTTTATGTTTGGCCTGACTGTTTTGATTTTCTGTTGTCTTCCTGAGTATACTGCTCTTGCTTTTTTGGACAAAACACTTTGTAAACTTTGTTTTTAAAGGTGCTATATAAATAAAATTATTAAATGCCCATTTAAAATGGTGTGTCTTTTTGTAACGTTTGAAATAAAAGAGGGTTTTGGGGTTTTTAATTGAGTTAATTTGTAAGAGATCAATAGAATTTTAAACAGTATTCTGAAATAACTGGGAAGTCAATGAATGGATACTAAAATTGTGGTAATGTGTTCTCTTCTTGTGGTTCCAGTTGAAAGCGAGCAGCTGCATTTTTGACCAATTACAGACAATTCAAGGCTTTCATATTAGAGATAGAGAACCCCCCCCCCCCATCCCTATTATGTATGCATGAACCTATGTATTGGTCTATTATGTAGACTGTTATGAAGCTGGTCTATTATTTTCTTCTATTTAATTTGTAGTCTTCCTTTGTTCTACTAAAAGCAATGAAAATAAAGTTTTAAAAAAAGAAAGAAGTCTTGAGTTGAACTTTAAAGACTAGAAGCTGTTCTCATTGACCCTCTCAGCCAAACACCCACCCATGTGGTTTCCGAGGGTCCATGACTCATCGTAGTCAAAGTGAATGTCGCCCTGTCGGTGTGTTTTGGGGAAGAAGGCGTGAGCGAGAATCCCACCTGGGCCGTCGAAGGGAAGGTTGTCTCCATGCCAGTACCTACAGTTCCATAAATCAAACACTCTGATGAACATTAATACCACTCTGAAGCCTTATAGCACGATGAACTTTATAAATCCAACTTTAAAAACAGCTTCAAAACAATGTCAACAAGTATCAGATAGTCTGCCAATTGAGCACTGCTCATCACAATTTACCAGAGTCCAATTTGAGATATTGAAATTGCTTGTCTTGTCGGACCAACAAACCAAAACACAAAGATATTCAGATTATTAAAACCTTGATTAAAACTTGATTAATCTCACTCTCATATTTATTTTTAATTATTTATCTTTTATCTTTCAGCTCCTCCTTTCCCACTTTTTCAGGTCTTGCCATACATTTGGAGTAATTGCTCATTTATTCCTTATTTTCATCACACAGCATGTTCCCCACCATACAGTATGTCTGGTTTCCTTAGTTTGTAATGAGGTGGTAATCCATAGTTTTGTCAAAATTAAACAATATTCTGAGGTTTATTTGTGCAGCAAGGCAAACAAAGACCACTGTGACATAAAGAACAATAAAGCTTGAATCAAAACCATGTTTCAAAAACTAGAAATCGCTGCTGGAATAACATACCAAGCGGCATAAGATCACAGATCCCCCATAAAACTCCAGTTTTGTATCTAGTTCTGCTTGTCCCTTCTTGCTCTACTATCTCTTGTTTATTTGTAGCTCTCTGAAGCTCTTTGCAACAAAGATCTTTGTCTAAATCTGATTTAAAATGGTCTTATTCTGCTGGACTAGATTGAAAATGTGGTGAATGTGGTGAATACAGATGAGAGGTCAATCCATTAAAAAAAGAGAGAAATATAAAGCTCTGTCATCAACTTTGAATTTAAAAAAAACCTATAGAAAATCCAACATTGGTTCAAGAAAACGTGACACATCAACAACATTATCCACCTAATCCTCGGGGGCGCTACAGTAGAAATGATTATGGGTGTAACTTCTGGTGTGATAGCTCAGTCCAACTACAAAACTCATTGAAACAAGTTAATAAAACTATCAGAACATTTTATTTTCCACACTGCCCTGCAACACATGAGCACCGAGCCGTTTGTATTTCACCTGACGTTGAAACTGAAACCCAGACCCAGTGATGTTGGACTTTAAGGCTCTGACTAAGCTCTATGTCTGCTTTAAGGTAGAGAAGGTTGTGACCCTTTAAAAAACAAGACAGACCATATCACTGTGGAAGTAACATAACTGATATGCCTCAGAGCTTTTCATCGCCTTCACCGGCCGTAACAACCGGGTCAATAAAGTAGCTATCTGTAGATAGTAGAGGCCACTTCTTCAGGTCGTCCTCACGTCCCTCGATAGCAGAAGGCAGAGGTATGAACTGTGTGACGAGGGTCTTCCCAAATGTTTTACTTTAATGTTTTACTTTCTAAGAAAAAGGATTTACGTACCGTTACCATGGAAAACGCAGATTTCGGCTCAGTGACAGGACGTGCCGGAATTCATGCCCATAATTCACACGAGGTATCATGGGGACTAGCAATAAGGTGAAAACTTATGATTCATGTAATTGTTAGATCTTGGGGAGGATATTCTTGTCCAGTATCCTGTTTGTGGTGCTAACTCAAAGTCTTATAAGTTCCAATGTTGTATACCATAAGGTAAAGAGGTAGCACACACATGTAACTGTGATATAAGGATTTTTGTAAAAGTTAGGGGTTTTATCCAATGTTCTATTTACTGCTGAAACAATTAGCTGATTCATCGCCCGCATTTGCTCGTTTCACCTTTTTCTCTGACTTTAAATTAGTAAATATTTTTAAGGTTTTGGGCAGTTTATCAGACCTGTCAGTTTTCTGACATTTCATAGACAAAATGATGTGATTGACGGTGATGGATTAACCCAGAAAACAATCAGCAAATTAGCTGATGAAAAGGACTGCCGCCTAAGTCTTGTTTATATGAATATCTTCATCATTTTTAGCCACCTCGATGTGTGGATTTAGGGATGTCAGTCTAGCACTTCAGTCCAGATTGAAATATGTCAACAACATTTGTGGTTCCCAGATTACATATCCTAATTACTTTGGCAGTATTCTGAGATTTCAAGTGCCACCAGCATGTTGACATTTTTGTCAAGAATGTACTATATACTGTTCCGGTCCTGCTGATCATTATACCTGCTTAACATATATTTGGTCTCACACCTATATACGTGAAAAGAGACAGTCTGCCTTATAAGACCGTTCAGGTGGTTATATTAAGAGTTTTCTTCCGGAAAACCCTTAGAAAGTCAGGTTGAATGGTATAAAGAGAGACAAAGATGAATTGCACAGCCAATTGTGTAGGCTGAACTGATCTTTCACAGGAACAGGACCTTCATGTGGCTGACTGGGGTTCAAGTCTTGTGTGTAGCAATGTAAATTTAAATTTTTTGACTTAGCGAATGATGCTGCTAGTATGACCATAAATATTAGCACTCTGTTCTAGTATCTGTTCTGCTTCATGATTTGCAATAATGTAGTTGTATCTACATGCGTTCAGGCTCCATGTCCTTTTTAATCATGTTTTGAAGATGGTTTTTTTTCTCCTACCTTGTGAAGTCGATGCGAATGTCAGCCTTCCCACTGTGGATCTCGGTGAAGGTGAGTGGGGTGACGTCACTCCAGATTTTCAGTGCTTCCCGAAAGATACGTCGAACCTTTTCCTCACCCATCTGCCAGGGAAACCGCACAATCCTGCAGGAGACCAACGCAGGTGTCAAATACAAACATACAGGATGTATAGTAGCAGAGAGGGACCACCGGCATCGCATGCCTCGCTCTAATCTGATATCTGCAGTCATCTCATCCGCAGGGAGGTGTGCTGTTAGTGACGCACAAAGGCTCGCCAACAAAACACTGCATCATGGTCTCCTCCTTTTCCTCTTTGATAAAACCACCCAGTGTGATGAGTGGGGAAAAAAAGAAAAGAGAAACCTCCTTATCTTAGCAACAGGACACACAACATTTCAGAAATTATATAGTATTGGATAAAGGTATATCTACCTCAAATCAGGCAGTTAATGTTGCAGTAAAATGAGGATAAATCCTTACATTTCAGTTTGGCAGAAATCCAAAACAACCAAAATGACTGGCCAATATAATAAGTTGTTAATCAGGTGGAGTTTTGCAAAGAGGCCACAAGTTTAATCCTGACATGAAAGGAAAAGTTGAACATTTCTTGGAAACACACTCACTGGCTTTCTGGCGGAGAGAGGATCGATACAAAGTTCAAAGCATAACGTTTGGAAGGGCCCGGCCCTGTCCTACGCTCACAGAATCCGAAGAAAATATATTTTTAATCAGTACAAAAAAACAAAAGTCCAAAAACGACAATTTGCTGTTTTACTGTGTTATTTGCTATAGGTAAATTTTGACCGGTGTTGGTCTTTCTGTTATTGTACAAATTAATTAAACAAGATATAACATGCTAATTATCCAGCTTTAGCGGTGTTGTTTACCACATTTTGTGACCGTTGACCAGACTAACTGTTTGCCCCTGTTAACAGTCTTTGTGCTAAGCTAAGCTAGCCAGCGAATAACCATATTTCCCCAAATGTCAAACTATTCTTTTAACTAACTAACAACTATGTAGCCTGTCACATTAATTCACCACCAAAGTTATCTCATGATGCGTTACATGTGGACTAGGTTTAGACCATGCTACATATTTACAGAGACCCGACATTCCCTCATGAGCAAGCAGAATCCTCGGAGCAGAACCCGGCTCTAAGTGAGTGGCCTTCTGCCTTTTGAGGTGAGTAAAAGAGGTAAAGGAATAGTTAAACATTTTGGGAAATATGCTCATATACATTCTGCGAGTGACAAGAGAAGATTGAAACCACCAGCATAAGTACGGAGCCCTCAGGACATGTTTATTCTGTATTCCTTTCTGGCCATAGCGTCAGTTGCCATGAGCCACTGGTAAGCGCAGGTTTTGCTTTTGTTACCAACCTGGAAACCTGATTGTTCAAAAAGAAATCGTTCCAGTAAATTACTGCTCTTAAAACTACACACTGTCATTCTTCCTGGGTAAAGATTAAATAGCAAACAATGTAAAACATGTTAATTAGGGAGATTTAGAGGTGTTGAAGGCAGATTTTTGAACTTTGAAAAGAGCCAGGTGCTGTTTTTAAAATATTCCTTTTTTCTCTAGCTGTTAATTCTATTTCTTTCAGTTTGAGCGGTTGGTTATTGTTTATTTAGGAATCCCGTTGGCCATCAGCTAGTCTCCCTGGGGGTCTGCATCTACAGGTTTTATTACAGGTGTTATTAACTCTAACCCTAAAATGAAGCTCCAACGAAAGTTCACTCAGGAAGACTATTGTTTTGCATGCTTAGGCCTGAAGTTTGTTTTTCACTCTTTTCACAGCAACACACCATCGTTAGCATATCATCATCAATTAACTGGAGTTGGAGATAATTAAAGCTGCTGCAGACAACCAAACCATCTTTAAGAGGGCTGAAATCCTGTGTTCTCTGCTGTATATACTAGTTAAGATTTTGAGAAAAATCAGCTGCATCATCATTTTCATGCAATGTGTCAAGGGACAGGAAGTAGCAGGGTTTATGGGAAATGTGGTCTCAATTAAGAGAAACACAAACAATAAAAAAATACCTCTGGAATTCATGTCAACCACATAAAGTATGAACTGTAGGAGTGGTAGAGCTAAATTATGCCATTTTCTGAAAACTGTTCTTTTAAACCAAGGTGTGTAGAAAAGCTGTTAAATTTGAAGTGTAACTGTGCAAACACAGTGCAAAAAGGTGCAAAAAGACTTTTGCAGAGGTGCAAATATTTGTGCAGGCTGCATTATGTTTGGACAAAGGGACTTAGTGCAAAGTTCACATACTGTAGGTTGAAATCCTTGAGCTTGTCACTTTTTGCACAAATACCCTGTAGATTAAGTCAAGTCAATTTTATATATAGAACCCAATATCACAAATCACAAATTTGCCTGAAGGGGATTTACAGTCTATATACAGCATATCATTCTCTATCGTTAGAGCCAGATAAGGAAAAACTCCTCCAGAACACCCATTAACAGGGAAAAATGGAACAAACCTCAGGTAGAGCAACAGAGATCAATTCAAGCAGATTAAAGATGAAATATTTTTCAGAATATGTCTCACCAGACCTACATTGCTGGGGTAGTGCAGGCATTATTCGATATTCGTCTATCAGCACTTTCTGACTTCCCTGTCTGTTTCTCTCAGCGCCAAGCCCTTTAGTTCCTACTGAAGATGCAAACCTCACAAATATATAGTTTATATTTGTTTCATTTTTTTTTAACTACTGCACACAGTCATTTTTAGCAAACAAACAGGAGGAAATAATGCATTTGTTGCAGACTAATTTCAGCCGTGGATCAATCCACATTTGGTGCTCTAGTGAGTATTTGGGGCAACAGTATGTGGAATTGAGTTCATGGCATTGAAAGAACATGTCACCCAGTGCAACAGTGTGGCTCACTGATGTGTTTTAATAGTTGTTAACAATGGAGCTCTTTGTCGCAAAAGAAGAAGATATTTCAGGCTTTGGATACACACTTGTTACTTGTTACATGTTAGTAGAATACATTAATTGTAGGTTTTGTAGACAATAAGAAAAATATGAATATCAGTTACTTATTTACAATAAAAATGCAAATAAAACTACAACTACAAAAAAAGAAAAAAGTTGACTGCAACTACATAACAAGCTCAGTCCCTTTAAGGTTTTGCAGCCACCTGAGAGCTTCCTTGCAGTTTTGTCAACAACCGTTAAAGCGATTAAAACAACTCTGCTCTCAGCTGACCCGGCATGACTTCATGTGTCATGCCAGAACTTGCCTCAAAATGCTGCTCACTCTAAATAAATAAAAAAGTAAGCACAGGAACTCCTTAACGTGGCTCCACTCCTTCGAAGCTCATATTTTAGCACTTAGTTTGGCCATCCACAAGTATAGATTAACTTTATGGGTTGTTGCCAAGGTCCTGGTTAACCACATCACTTTGTCAGGTGTCACTTGGAGCCATTTATTGGTCCAATCCAGCAGGACTTCATTAGATCTGTGGCCGGTACTGATATTAAAAGAACTCTGTCTCCCCCTTGTTTTTTCTGTCTTAACATAGTGTTGAGTTAAACAATGACTACAATGAGAGGGACCCCAGGAGACACAGACAGAGAGGCAGCAGCCAGCAGAAGACTGCCAGACATTCGATGGTGCCGTGGCTGTAGATGAAAGAAAACCAGCACCCGTTTTTGTAAAATTTCAAGACTTAATTTCCTCACAACTATAATAGTTCCTCCCATTTTACATTTTTCTTTCCTGCAGGTCATCATTCAGTGTGTAAACTCTAGAAGATCCCGCCTGCAACAGAGAACAGAGTCATCATGTTCTTCGCCATGAACTTTAGTGACGTGCTATCTCGTAAGAACATGTTATTCTTACGACTTACTTATGGAGAAACATTATCATTCCTTTGGAGTCATGTTTGTGTCCACCTGATGAATGTCCAATATTCACTCTCTTTTAGCTCTGTGTTTTGGTGTCTGCCAACTCCAGAGGGGAATATGTGCCTCTTAAGCTGCTAAATGCCCCACTGTGTTCATCAGCTAACTGTGAAGGCTGCTCGGTTGTCGTGGAACTGTAGATGTTTAAAGCTCTATTATTCTGACCACTTTTAGGACTTCTCATCTGCAGCATGTTGGCTCTTTACCTTGAAAACAACAATTTCCCCCCTGCAGGATGAATAAAGTCTGCCACAAAAGCTGATTAAACCGACAGAAGTTAACCTGGTTTCTTCACCAGTACGTGGGTATGCAGCTCTGCAGATCTGTACCTGTAGGTGAGGTCCGTCCTCTCCAAACGTCCTCCGTACAGAACAAAGCGTCTCTGGCGGTGTCGCCCCCTATAATGGACCTCCTTCTGGGTAGGGTAGTCCGGTACACCACAGCGGGGTCGGTTCCATGTGTTTGAGGCGTTGGTCGGCAAACTCATCTCCTTAACTAAATCCTGAGCGTGAGGAACCTTTCCGTTCTTCTTCAGGTCGGGGAACTTTTCCAAGACCTGGAACACATGGTTAGTTTTTGTTGAACACTCATTAGACACGTAGAATATTAAATGTATATTATGCTGTGTCATCCAATCGTCTAAGATAATCATTTGTGTTTTTACGAGAAGCTGAGGATCAGGGAGGGTCATGACAAACAGAAAAGGAGTAAAGAAAAGTGGATGAGAAAGAGGAAAACAAGAAGGAAAGATGACAGGAAGAGAAAAAGAAGTGCTCAGTGCTGGCTGGACATTAATCAACATAATTTTGACACACTCATAATCAGGTGACCGAGCCACGTAGTTTGCCCTATTTTAAGAGACAGTCAGTCCCAGGGTGTTCCATTTCCCTTAATACCCCTCAGAGGAAATGACTTCGCTCATTTCCACAGAGCAAATTACAGAGGAGCACCATCCCATCTGCACCTCCTCATCTGACTCAGTCGTCCGCCTCTAAGCTGAACCGCATGCAGAAGTACACTTACAGGGAACTTTTGGGTGTTCTCCTGCTTTCAACAAAATTATGTGCATTTCCTTTTCCTGCTGCTGCTCAGAAAAATCTGTGGGAAAAGACGCTATCAATATATTGTGTCGAGATTGAACTAATCAATTCTATCATCAGATCCTATGAATCTTCCCACCACTTCTCTCTTATACATAATCCTTAATTCAGTGATTGCAGGTAAAAAGAAAAATAAGCTTTTAGCAAATAACAAACTTCAGACTGGGTGTGCGTTTAGCCAGCGGCTACTGTACAGATTTCGGTTTAAAAAAGGGTGTGAATGACGTCTTTTCAAATCAATTTGGTCTGGGTTTACGCTGGCCGAGATGTATGGAGCCTTTTAATGTTTTTGTTTTGTTGTTGTTGTTGTTGTTGTTTGTTTATGTTTTTAAACAAGTCCCCAGCTTCTCCCGGAGAATGCAGTTTTGCTGTGAAGCTCCACAAATGTTTTGTGGACCAATAAACTTCACCCGACTTCCCATCGCCATGGGTGTTAGTAGATGACTGAATTCTCATTTTTGGGTCAACTGTTCCTTTAAATAATTATTCTACACCAGTTATCTGGCATCCTACACACACTCCGCCTGTGGTATGTGTGTGTGTGTGGGCGAGGCTTCCCGCCTCCCGCACACCTGGCTCATCTCCTCACCTGCTTTCAATCGACTCATCAGCACCAGTATAAGAACCCCAGCTTCACCTCCACTCATTGCCAGATTGTTCTGCCTGCTACAGTTGTATTTTTCCTCGTGCCTAAAGTAATTGCTGCGTTTTTCCCTGTGCCTCAGATCCTCTCCGCTCTGCTCGACACACCTCACTTCCTAGAGTCACTCAAGCCATACCTGCTCCAACCATGCACCACATCTCCCACACTGCCTCGACTCAGCTCCACTCTCCCACCCAGCCACCGCCTCTATTCACAGTCTCCTCTCAGCCTGAACCATTGACTGTATATAAAGACAGACAAGAGCTCCCAAATAGTGAAGCCAAAACTTCTCGATTGCCCCCCTGGTGGTGGGCTGCAGTATAGGTCATAAACTCCTCCCCCCTAAATGATATCAGATAGGACATGGGCCAAACTAAAAACTCAAAGTACACCTCAAATAAATTTTAGTTTTTTGTTGTTTTAGGTAGTACTTATCATGCTGATGTATGTTCAAGTGTTCATTTTTCTGATCAGTTTGATGATTTTGATTAGTTATTTGATGCTATAAAAACAGGGTGAAACGTCATGATTGACAGCTGAGCCCTGCTCGCGATTGGGCAGTTGGGTATATGGCCGGGAACTTGATACCATGGCTCCGCTGCCCGGTCACTACTGCGCAGACTCCAAATGGCATCACCAGCGCAAGATGGCAGTGCTTGTATCCCAGATATTTTGGCTTCACTTTTGTACAATGGGACAAAGTGGAGATGCGTCGTCCATCTTTATTTATGTCTATGGCCTGAACCCTGGGAGCTCATCCACTACTTAGTTCAACAGTGTTTTATAATAAGACCCTCAAACTATTCCCTTGTCTCTGCGTCCGCTTCTGGGTCCACTACAAGTTGGTTAATCAAACCATAACATAGCAAGTCAATAACTATCCAATGAATTCACTTTCTTTATGTTTACAGCTCTTTATAGTAAGTCTGTGTGAACATAAAACACACAAGAATCAGAATTATAAGTATGTTCATTATAGTATGTTCATTAGAATTATAATAAGTATGTTGTGTGTATGTTCAATCCAATGGATTTAATGTTACAGAAGCATTCCGCCCCGACAAGAACACTGCAGAGGAAAACAAAGTATTATATATCAGTATAAAATACAACTATACATGTCATTAAATTATTTAAATGAATTTTACTAATCCCACATCAAAGACCCAACCCTAATTCACCTTAATTATCCATAAAATATATAATGAGAAAAATAAAATAAATTAATGGCCAAAGTTTGTCTGAGTGAAGTCACCTTAATGTTTTTGTGGTGTTTAAACGAGCCTGCCTCACTCAGCTCTGCAGGGCTCAAACCACTTCGTTGTAGGTTAAGGGGAACAAAACCCAGCAGGATTCATGGAATGTGCTCCAGACTGCAGAAACACATTGACTGATGGGTCTGGATCACAGAACAAACAGTACACATTTCCCCAAGCCCCCAACCCCCCACGTCCTGTGTTTCCCTTTGTTTAAAGGAGATTTTAGCTGCTTGTTTTGTTGCACAAAGTTCTTGCTCATGTTAGGGGAGGTTTTTGCCCATGTCCTGCAGGCTTCTTTAAACGCCGTGAGCTGAAAGAAAACAGAAAACTGCTTGTTGTTCAGCTTGTTTATGCTCTTTTATCTCGAGGTTTTGTATGATGACTCATATCTCATATCTGCAGTAGAGACTGACAACAAGAACCTCAGATAAACAACAAAAGCCTTATCAAAGTGTAAAGCAGTCTGCAGCGTATCGATGAAGGCTACTTGAAACTGCCGGAAAACATAACTAGCGTGGAATTCAGTCCCTTTTTTTTTTTTTTTTTTTTTTTTTTTTTACAATGATTTACTCTGGGGAACAGTGAGCCTTTACAGGCCAATAGCCACCACTCAGGGCACTCAGTTCATGTCCTCAGTATTGTTTATAGGGATTTGGGGATTGGAATGACCTTAGTAGGAGTTTACATTACACAATTAAAGAGTAAATACATATGATGTTTTTTTTTTAAACCTTTGACAGAATGACAGAGACTCAAACAAAACCTCCAACCTAAACAATGAAACTGTTGTTTGTTAGTGCCTCCCAAAGCAGTTTTTTGTCATCTGCCATCTGTGTGAATAAAGTTTGGGCAAGTTTAGCCTCAAAACTACTTGATTAAAGGAATCCTGTGGGTGTTATTGTCCACTAATGGTGCTTTAAAGCAATGTTTTGATTCCTGCTAAAGGTTGCATGCTATTCCCTTGTTGGCATTTGGTGGTGCTCAAATGCAGCAGCAAAGAGAGAAGAAGAATGCTAGCTAGCAAACATGGATGTAAACAATGGCAATTTCAAAATAGAGAACAAAATCGTGAAAAAGGAAATGCATTTAGGTTTGTTAGACCTCAAAGATACACACAGTATGTTGTGGTGAGAAACAGTGGGTGTAAACATAAATGTTTGTTTTCCAAAAAACATCTTAAAATCTGGATGAAATGGCATTTTGAGAATATCAAGCTTCTGTGTCATGATGTATTTGATTTGATTTGACAACTGAACCTTACGGTGATATTATCTAAAAGTCTTAAAAAGGCAATTTTCATTTCATCTTGACTTTAAGGTTAGACAACAGTTAAAGGTAGCCGAACATACACTGACTGTTGGTAGGAGACAGGATGTGAGCTGTTAAATTCATGTGTTGTATTTATGCATTTATCCACCCCGACATCCTCACTAAGAGTTTTTTGCAGCTCAACATCGTCAGTTTACTTCTTCCTTTGCTCCTGACAAACGTTTTTATTCACATGGCAACAAGAGATCTTGGCCTGACTGAATTAACCTGTTGGCACGCCCAGAAAGAATCACTCCTACTGTTCTCTTAGCAGTGTTGCCTCCAAGTTCCTATTAAGTCCACTGTAACCAGTCCTCCAGTGTGGTAACTAAATCACACCTTTATTAGTTCCCTTAAAATTTTAATCACATTATCATAACCAATTGATATTCAGTGGATCTGGTCTGGGTTCCTGGGGAAGTTACTGGCTGGTAATTTTAGTTCTTTGAATAAAAGACAGATTAATTCTCTGGTGAGGACAGTGTCCTGCACACAGCTATGCCTTGTGTTGTCTTTGTTGAGGACTGCGGTTTCATCTGTGAATCACCTGGTCACAAGCAGACCTCTGTCCCCAAACGAGAGCGTTTCCACTGAATTTAGACTGAAGCTGCCCGCTGCCTGATCCCAATCAGTGAGGTGAAGTGAAGGGAGTGTCGGCTTTCAGGGTTGTAAAACTTTGGCTAATTCTAAGTGGTGGGTGCGCAGGGGTGTCTTTTCAAAGAGGGAGATGGAAAAAAAACCTAAAATGTGTGGTTCACGGGCCGTGGGGGGGGGGGGGGGGGGGGGGGG
>JBBPCS010000386.1:3679481-3697830 GCA_037974645.1 Hollardia meadi | reverse complement strand
GTGTGTGTGTGTGTGTGTGTGTGTGTGTGTGTGTGTGTGTGTGTGTGTGTGTGTGTGTGCGTGTGCGTGCGTGTGTGCGCGCGTGTGTGTTAAGGGGGTGGGGGAGTCCTTGCAGGAGAAAGAAAGAAAGAAATAAGAAAGGCAAAACTGCAGACTCCTTATAACGACAGAAGAATAAAACATTCTCCATGCAGGCGTGAAACAAGTAAAACCAAACGGACCCATTCTGCACCAAAGCATCAAAAAAGTGTCCAAAACTTCTGCAGAGGAATGTGTTCTCTCTTTTTTTTTTTTGCTTCGACTTTGAAACAAAGGAGGGGGTGAAAAAACGCATCCTCTGACTCACCGGTGCCACTTTGTACCTGCTGGATCGTCTCACTGGAAGACTAAGCGTGCTCTGGAGGCATTGCAGCGCAAAGACGCAGCAGCACATGACCAGAGAAGTCCGCATCCTCACCGCCGTCGGGAGCCGTGCTGGTGCACACGGAGGCTGCTTTTGGCGGAGCTGTGTGGAGTCACACGGCTGCAGGACCCGGAGCGACTTCTCCTTAAATACACTCGGATTTCTTTGTTCTCCTAAGGATTTTTTTTCCTCCACATACACTCTTTTTTTTCTTTTTTTTTTTACAGCCCAGGGCTGATAATACCACCCGCTACCATGTGACTTTTAACCCTTTCTCTGCCGTGTGCCCGTCAACTGATGATGATAGCTTTGAGTTTTTCTCACCTGTTGTTTTTTTAAATTCTATAAAGAGCAAGAAAACAGAAGGAAAACATTAAACATACACGTTATCCCATTTTAAATACCATAAACACCATGACCCAGCATGCACAGGCAGGCCCACTCATATGGGAATATTATAGAATTATTATAAGAGCATTACAAGGAGACAAAACTCCCACTTCAAAACACACTACAACTCAATTTAAATCCTTTTCATGGTTTATTCCACTTTCGAGCAGGTTAACAGGGATACAGTCATGACTTAAGAAATACTGAGGTCATGAATCAAAGTCCCCACCTCCCTTTAATTACCACACAAAAAAATAAAATCTCAATTTTTATTTATTTAAAACAAAATAATTGTCTTATTCAATTAAGTAAATGGCTTTTTACGTGGCTTTTTGAGCGTAAAAAGTAGAATTTCCGCAACCCAGGGAATACTTATTCCTTAAATTAATCTGGAAAATTAGAACTCATTATATTAGGAGATGCAATGTTTTTACCAGAAATGGGCTCTGATGGGGAAATAATGAGTAAAATAAGAAATACTGCATTGAGTCTACAGAATGTCTGCCAAAGTCGAATGTCAGCCTAAAACTCCCAAAGTCCCAGAAAAAAAGGCATGGTTTGGTTTCAACAATGATCAAAATTCACCGATTTATCCAATGGCCTCAGAAAGGCGAAATAACAACAACATAAACGTGTGTGTCCATACAGTAAAGTGTTTTTCTCTGGCAGAAAGTGCTGACAGGGCAGTTGGATGAAGTGCTTGCATGCAGGGAACGTTTGCTAACTGAGAGCAGCCTCTCAAATCATTAAAAGCAAATCGACAACACACAATAAATAAGTCACCTTGACAAATTTAAAAGGCAATATAGCCTCGAGGGAACAGGAGAGGTGGAGTGACATGTCCATGTGGGTGCGGGTCCCTAAATTGGAGAAAATAATCCAGTTCAGGTGGGTGATTATAGAGCCAATCTCTGCTGCATTAAGAGTTAGTTAGCTGTGGAGGACGTATGGAAAGATATAATAAGACTTCACTTCAAAGGTAATGATAACAAGTTGACTCAATTATTGGTAGGGACAATTCTGTCCTCCCAAAATGTGGGTAGGGACATGTCCCCACTGTATGCAAACCTCCGCTCTTGTGAGAAATAAGTTTATAGCTGACAGTTAATATCAATCTCATGTCTGTGTTATGAAAGAATTTAGATTTGCACTTCTACAAGATTTTCGGACTCACCTTGGACAAAAAACAACAAACTATTAAAGACGATGCAGCAGAAACAGAGATATCATCTTTTTTTATTTCATACAATCTTCTGTCTTGTTGAAACCAGGTGCCTTCATTACCCACAATGCAACTCAACCGCCGTCAGCTCACTCAGTGCTATGCTAGTAGCGGCCAATGCAGCCTGGAGCCTCCTGCAGCAGAGGTGAGGAGCGGGCTGCAGGTCTAAGATCACTTTTGTGAACTCCTGGATTTTTTTTTTTTTTTCACTTTCAAACTTCAACTGATGCCGACTCAAGTGACATCACTTGAGGACATTTGTCATCGTCTTCATCTCCCTCTGGACCCACAAAAGGCTTACTGTTGGTTTCACAGTTGCAGTAGTTACTGTCCAGCACTTGTAAACTGACTCTGATGTGTAAGATTCCTCTAAAGTTCCTCTCTAAGTGCAGAGCTGGAGTCAGAGGATGAGCTTAGTTTGACATAACCTACTGGAGGCAGAGCGAAACAGCTACGCTCACTCTGTCAAAACACCAAAAATAGACCAAACAACTCTAAAGCTCCCTATTTAACATGTTGTATCTCGTTTGTTTAATTCATACATAAAGAGGAATGTTAAAATGGCAATTTGTGGTTTCAGGGGGGGTTCCTGTGCGGATGCTAACCAACTAGCTGAAACGCTGCACAGAAGTTCTGGGCAGATGGATAAATAGTTGTTTTTCATTTTCTGACTTTTTTTTTTACATTTGTGTCCTGTTACGGATTGAACAAACAAGATGTAACGTGACTATTGGTGAGCTGTAGATGTGCTGGATTATTGAACTTTGAACAGAGTCATGCTAACTGTTTCAAGTCTGCCAAGAGAGGCTGTCCACCTCACTGAATGACCAGTGTTCTCATCTAACTCCATCCCACTAAAAAAAGAGGAAGAATTAGGATGATTAAAACCGATATAAAAGGGGTGACAGTGTGTATGAAGTGTGGCTTTTATGAGAATGGAAAAAGTTTTTGCAATAAAGAGCAAAAGAATAAAACGTTTTAAAAACTTGGAGGAAATTAATCTGTTGATTTTTTTGTAGCTGTTAGATAAAATGCAAAAGCTCCACAGTCGGATCCACTGGAGGTTTCTGACCCGCCTCTGTCCATTTGTGCAGGAAAAAAACTCTGAGTCACTTTGAGATAATTTCTATAATCACAACCACTAATAACAGTAAAGAATTTAGCAGAGCTTTCGTGTATAATGGCTGTCAGGTTTCTGAAAGCTATTTGGATGTAAAAAAAAGAAAAAAAGAAGGGGGCACTAATAAACTCCGATTGCCTGACAAGGAATTGCAAGCTCTGCACCACATCAGGCCTCTTATCTTACAAGTGTAATGAAAGAGAAAAGGGAATGGCTTTATAAGAAAGTGACACTACTCATTTCTGGACAGGAGACTATAATTAATGTTACTGGATGCAGATGTGTTGTGGACAGAAGCCAATCGGAGTTAAAAGCTGACACTTGATTGGTTGTCAGTGGATTTTGGCGTTCACCGTCTCCCTGTTTGTGTAATATAGGCAAACGTAATAACATGCAAATAACTGTAATAACCAGGGATTACATTTCTGTTTTCAGCAGTTATAGAACATACAGACTCGTATCAGAATGAGATTCTTTTTTTTAAACTTTATTTATTTACGTCACCCCAAAAACAAATAATAGCTAGCAATGAACACGGGCGGCAAAGCCATCCATGAGCAGATGGGACTTTAGGTGCCAGTGTATGAAGGTGTGAGCGTGAATGGGTGAATGTGCTTTGAGGAGTCGTTAGTCCAAGTTGCAAGTCCAATTATCATAACTTTCAGTACAAAACGGGCCCTCCTGATGTGTGCAAAGCAGCGGTCCAACACTTGGGGAAATACACTTATTTGCCTCCTTACTTTAGTGAGATGAGAAGATCAATAACAAGGTGTGTGTTGTATAGGGGTGATGGTACCAAACCTGGCAACTTCATGAGGAGAAGTTGCCAGTCCCTTCAAAGACTATTGTTGGCCAAGAAATGGTTTCTAACACTTCCTAAAACCACAAATTGTTGTTCTTATGCTTCTGTTTGTGTATGGATTAAACAACCAGATACATATTTTGGTGGACATATTTGGTCACTTTGGACCATGAACATATCATTTAGAACTGGATATTTGCCCAGTGGCCACTCATGGTACTGCAGCTAAAATTCCCCTGCGGCCCAAAAAGCATTTTCCCCATAGACCACCATTATAAAAGAGATGTCTGTAAAACTGTTGACGCCTCGAACTGCAAACAAGGTCAAATATGACTTTCTATTCTGAATTTTTGATCCATGGAGGTTTTATATTTGTAAAACATTTTAAAACAGACTTTACATTGTGAAGACGTCAAAGATTTTTTAAAATCATTTCTCTTGGCTTGAAGAAATACAGTCATAAATGACCTTGTTTTTAGTTTAAGGTGTCCTGTCAACAGTTTTATAGACCTTCCTTTTATAATGGTGGTCTATGGGGAAAATGTTTTTTGGAAGCAAGGCTGAGCAGCGCTGTCGTATCCAGATCTGAACGATACATTCATGCTCCACAGCGACTCCTTTGTATTTAATGCACAGACAACAAAAAAAAAGAAAAATGTTTCTTCCCAAATATTGAACGATTCCCTTCGGGGCTCAGTTACACCAAACTTATTTCCAGATTGTTGTGAGTATATAAAAGGAGGTGTTGCTAGCTGCATTACTTATTGGTTAGCAAGTTAGTTGACATACTTAGAAGCTAACAATTTGAGACCTAAATTTGATTTCTTAAAAATCTTGATAGCAAGTCAAAAATTCAAAAAAATTTAGCTTTCATACATTGCAATATATTCTAGTTGATATGAATTATTTAAAAAGTTGTCATTTAGTTGTTTTTTTGTTGTTCAAGTTTGCCGATTCACTTTAAAAATGTATAATTGTCTCCACTCACTAAGATTTAACTCAACCAATGAGATCATTTGTGCTTCAGGTTGGTATCTGAGGAAGATTTGTTACCTAAATTCACATCTAATGTGTTACACTATGATTTTTTTTGTGTTTGAGAGGAGTGTTTTGATCTCTCTGCTTTTTGACTCTTTCCACAAACTATTTATTGTCTTAAGTTTGCAGACTCACGCTCTTGTAACTCCAAAGCAACCTGCGTTGCAGTGGCCATTGTTGTCACGTGAATTATATTAACAGGCTGTCTCATGTTCCACACAGATGGTCTCAATACATTTCACTCCTCAGTACTTTTTTTTTAACAAGCGGTGGCAGTGTTCCAACACATGACAGCAGCTCTCTTAGAAAAGAAATATGCTTCAAAAATTTGTATCCTGCCAAGTCCAATAACTATAAAGGAATCTGTTTAAGTGATACTGGTGCAGCGAAATGCTGGGGAAAAAATAACTGGAGTTTCACATTATGTGGTGATTAAGGGAGGACGATGTAATGTAAAGAACATAAAGGGACATATCTGGGGATCCCATTCAAAATAAGTTTTCAAACAGTTTTGGTGCTTTGACTTGAGGTTAATGAGTAAAAGGATATCAGAGACTACATGGGGTATAACTGGAAAAGTTCAAATGGCAACATCCATGGCTAAAAGCATAAAAATATATATATATATAATATTCATAAGTTTTAGTCTCAATAGCAAATGTCCAGAAACCCAAAGTTTAGGATGCAGCACAAATCTTTAAAAAAACAAACAAACAAGGGGTGAAATCCCAGATGCTACCTCCATGTTTTTAGCAGAGTTGGGGAGTTAATTGCATTTTCAAAGTTTTGTACAGTTGTCACCTGCAAGTTAGTTCCAGGCTGACATCCAATCCCTGTTTAACCTGTTTGTCTAGGTCAAATCAAAGATGTTCTCAAATGAAAAGATTTTCTGGTTTCCACCTGATGCAGCAGCTGTTGGTATGATATGAATGAAATCTTTGGTCAGTTAATCACATGAGCAGACTATCATAAAGGAGCTCAGTGTTTTTCTTTTGGTAACATTACTAAAGCCATTTTTTTTAAAAAGACAAAACAAAAGAGCACATTCATTCCAAGAGTTTGACTTAGTTAACCCTCGCAACATTTTCTCAACTTTCATATAACTACTGTCAGCCAGTTAGCTTAGCTTAGCTTAGCATAAATACCGGAAACAGCGAAACCAGCTAGCCTGGCTCTGTCCAGATGTAACAACGTGTGTCTAATATATCTTTTTTGTTCGATCTGTATCAGTTGTCGATCTCTGATGATGATGATTGGCAAGAAAGTGAATAAACTAAAATTTTAAAAAATTAGCATAAATCTGGTGTCTTTTGACACAATTTGACACAAAAATTAATACTTTGACTTTAACACCAGTGTTTCATTCATGTACTTGGAATGACTTGATATCCTCCTCATGACCAACAATTAAAATTGGATTATTAAAAAAAGAATGCAAATAATCTATTTTAATTGCTGGCCGATATAATTTAAATCAATCTGCACACAAGCAGGAAGGAAAAAGGTGCATTTGGCAACTTACTTGTTTAGGACCCAAAAGACAAAATGTAGGCCTTTTGTTTGTTGTGACGTGGGACATTATAGCAGAAACTTGAGACCAACGTGTGATTTGCAAAGCAATGAATTCATCTCACCTTTTGAACCAGAGTAACTGTGTGTTCTTGCGAAGCAGTATCCATGCTTAGCGAAGCTCAGTGAGGTGAGAAAAATCTTCCTCTTGGATTCAGGTGATTGAAGGGAAGCAGAGTGTAACACAATGCATCACTGATAGGAAAAGGTTTTTGCTTTATGAAACAGTTTCCCTGTACTGTAAGGAGTTATCTTGCTTTTTTTTGGAATGTGTTTCCTGTATTTTAGAAGAATTCATTACAGCACATTCATTTCTCTGAAGCAGGAAAATGAACTGTGATACCTGCAACTAAACAGATGTCACCTAGTAAGATGTGAAGAATCTCAAAAAGGTTCCTTTAAATGATAACGCTGACTTTTTTCTATACTTTTCTTATTGCCAACAAATCCCACCCTACTTGTCGTAAACCTAAAGCCCAAAGGTCCCTGGAACAGATGAAGATCACTTAACATAATCAAAAGCTCCATAACTTCTGATAAATAGACTTTTTCAAGGATATTGCTGTTTCCGAGCTCAAGAATGAACTTTATACCTCAACTTAAAAAGAAGCATTTGAAATTATTGTGGAAAAAAAAGGTAATTTGAACATTACAATTCCACGACAACACCTACTAATGACGATCATGTGACATGACTGACAGCTGCTTAATTGATGAATAGTTTATTTTAAAAAAACAGGAGGAAACGCTTCATTTGTTGGGGACTATTTTCTGTGCAGAATCCACCTTTTGTGCTCTACGATAATTTTAAGGAGGCTGATGGTGAATCTGGTTGAGTCTCTATAAACTACAGTGTGTGTATGATAATAAAGGAACATGCCACCCAGTGTGGTTTACTGATATGTTACAGTTTTTGGACAACAATGGAGCTCTATGGCACATATAATGTTTTTGGTCTTTTTGTGGGATTTGTTGACTATAAGAAAAATATAGAAAATCACTAGACTTATCCTGTAAGAAATTGTATTTAAGTATCTCTTTGTTGTTGCCAGGTGGTCTGGTGGTTGAATAGGTTTGTCCGGTCATAAAAAAAAAGGTCACAGGTTTGATCGCTGCCACGGCTAATGTGTCCATCAACCGCCATGTGTCCCTGAACCAAACACTGAGTCATTGTGTGAGAGCCTGGAGAGCAGATCTCAGGCCTGGACACAAATGAAAAAGAGTCTTGCTTTTTACGGCAACATCCAGCAAAAACTTCTGACATGTGATATGTAACTTTGAGCTGAAACATCTAACGTTCATGAGCCTGGCAATAGATTTATATCAGGCAACCGACGCACATATAAAGTCCCTCTCAGATCAACTGTTCCACATCGCAGCAATACTCTCCCCCTCTGCTTTAATGAAGGGCTTAAGTCAAATCATATGCTTCCTGTCATTACGTTAAATCCCGTTTAAAGTGAAACACTGGCCCTGAACAAAGTTTAGCCTAAATCCGTTGCCTAAGAAATCTATTTTTCATACGGCTGGTTATGGGTTCATGTCAGCCGCACTTCTCAAAACAAAGACCACATGTGTCTATTTAATGCAAACCAGACGCGTGGATGGAAGCGACCAACCTCCAGCTGCCTGCCTCCTCTGTCTGGACGTGTGGAGAGCTATGAAAAATGGCTCTGAATGGGGTTAGGGGGACACAGTAGGGGTTATTAGTGGGTTTGAAGGCATTAACCCTCATTCTCTCCTATTTGCATGACCCCGGCTGACCCCTTGCAGGCCTCGCCACAACAAAAGGGCCAAAGGGGTGGGGGGGGGGGGCAGATGGAAGGGAGATCAAAACAGAGTTAAAAACATGCGCTCCCACCGCTAATCCTGGTTTGCCTTTTAAGGGTGGCATGACTCAGCATCCTCTGCGATCAAATAATGAGGTTTCGTGCTTTGACGTTACGTCAGCAAACACCAATTTGCTGAACTTTCTGTGATAAAGATATGTTTGATGTTGTGGGTGTTCAAGAGTTTTGATATTTTCCATTTCAAAACGGTGTACTTCAGTTACAATAAGCTAACCCTAGCTTTGGCATTAAGATAAAATACCTGCAGGTGGTCCAGAAATCTCAGTCAAGTTAATTTAAAGTTTCTTTCATATAGGGATTGGCAGTGTTGTAGGGTCCTTATTGTCCTTTTTTATGGTAATTCTCCATTGGTATTATTAACAGAATATTTTACCATCTAACAGGTTTCCTTCTACTAGCTTAGTTTCACTACAAGGTATAAGTGAGGAAAACAACTATTTGAGTATTTGACGAATGAAGGTACACTCGCTTTTCTGGAGCTTTTAACCTTATCGTGTGGTCTTCATCAAAAGTTTGAAAATTGGAAGACAATTATTACAAAATTGCAGTTATTAAATGGCTTGTAAAATGGTTCTGAACTACACTGATTTTATACATATTTGGTAATGGTTACAATGGTCAAGGATTCTTCCAAAGAATGACAAATGATTCAAACAAAAGAAGGATAAAAAGCCAAGACGCTCATCATGTGGCTCCTCTTTGACGTAAAAACACTACAACTACAGACAGCAATCACCCAATCATCTGTTAAAACCTGATTCCACAAAGGTGTTATAAATGTAAATTTAGAAAAAAAAAAGTCATGTAAGCATATCACATGGTATGTCATGGTTTGGGGTTAGTTATTTCCTCTTTTATTTTGAAGGTTTTACCCTCATGTGTCATATTTTGCTTCATACTTCCTGTCATGTCTGTGCTTTTCCCACCTTTTGTGATTTCCCTGGTTAGTTTCCCTATTAGCCTTCACTTCCTAGTATAGTCTGTGTGTTCCCCTCATTCTTTGCCAGTTTGTTGGAGTACTTTGTGTCTAATGTTCCATTAGTGTTCACTCCTTGAGTATATTTTTCTTCTTTGTTCCTGAACCTTGTATGTTTCTTTGAGCTTTGGAGTCTTTGGATTTTTTGCCTGCTCCCTCTGGATATTGTTTTCCTGTTGTTGACTGCTTTGCTGGTTTAATGCTTGTCTGCCTCACTTTTGTGTAAGCCTTGTGTTTTAAATGATCTAACTGCACCTGCTCAGCCGTGTTTGCATCTGGATCCTAACTCCTCGTGTTGTGGTTGCACGCGTGACAGAACCCAGCAGACATTTTACTTGAGGATAAACTTGTTAAATGTTTGATACCCTCATGTGCCTTCATGGTGAGTGGGAGATGGACTTTAGTAAAGATTACAAGGAGGCTGCTCTGAGGAAGGCGCACAGGTGTCAAAAAAAACAAACTGTGGTTAAAGTGTTCACTACCTGAGTGGCTTAAAGACTTTGTTAACACCCCTGCTCACCAACCAGCAAGCCTCCTGAATGCTAGCAACCAGCCTGCTAGTTTCCAGTCTGCATCCTGGCCTGCTAGCCACCATCCTGATTTTCGGCATGCTAGCCACTATCTTGATTCCCAACCTCCAGCCTCCTTCCCAGCCAGTTAGCTTCCTGCATGCTAGGAACCAGCTTGCACTCCAGTCAATTAGGCTTGGGTTTGTGGGCCTGCAACCTCCTGCAAGCTTCAGCTCCTGAGTTGGCTAGCTTTCTGCCTGATGTTATCTCTGATCATTCAGAGGAGTCTCCTTTCTGGGGACCCGACTATCTTTCAAAACAGCCAGAGCCAGACAGCTCTAGATTACTAGCCTCCAGCCAGTGACCACTTGGGCCGATAAAGAACCAACCAGTTTCCTGCCTGTTCCTTCCCTGGAGCTATCTTCTGGAAGCCCTCTTAAAGAAACCATGGCTCTCGGCAATGTTGCCAAGCTTTAGAAACTCCCCTGCACCACAACGATTTCCCTGCCCAACACCACAAAGATTTCCCTGCCCAGCACCACAGAGACTCCCTTTCCCAGTGCCACAGCGTTGCCATCAGCCCTTTTGGTATCAAATCAGCAGCCCGGCCGACACCTGCCCCTGGTTAGCAGACGATCCAGCTGACACCTTCTCCTGGTTCC
The DNA here is from genome assembly GCA_037974645.1 of Hollardia meadi. Lineage (NCBI taxonomy): Eukaryota > Metazoa > Chordata > Actinopteri > Tetraodontiformes > Triacanthodidae > Hollardia > Hollardia meadi. The sequence continues at coordinate 3,687,289 of JBBPCS010000386.1, read as the reverse complement.
CAGTCGGCAGGCCGTGCCGAACCACAGCCAGACCTCAAGCTGTGTGCCTCCTGCTCTGCCCCTCACCAGTCACCAGTTTATGTGCTGCTGCAGTCCTTGTTTCCAGCTGAGGTGCAGTCCCTGGGCTGCAGCAGTCTTCAGTGCCCATGCTGCAGCTGTCTCCGGTTCCTGCTGCACTGTTGCGGTCAGTTCCCAAGCTAAACTTCACGTTAGCTGCTAAACTGAATCCCCACAGTGAAAATTTTGGCTTAAAAAAGGGTGTAAATTACGTCTTTTGAAATTAATATGGGATCTAGGAGCTCATCGATAGTGCTTAATGATTTTTTGCTGTAATATTTTGACTTAAAGTACTTGCATAAGTATCCTAAAATGACCTCAAATGTAGTTTCCTAACATATTGGTATTACAGGGTTCAGGACATGGTGGAAAAACTTTCAGTCTGTCAGTCTGATGAAGTGACCCAGCTGACCTCTTTCTCTTCCTCTTGCATTCCAGATGGAGGTGAGAGAGTTTTTCACAGAGTACACAACCATCACCCGTCTCTCTCACAACCACCTCTGTATCTTCTTCTTCTCTGTAAACAAAACTATTTTTCACCAGCAGGGATGACTTCCACTGCACAGATTCAAACAAGAATTGATGGTGATATAAGGCCTTTATTGACCTCTGTTGGTGATCAGGTGGAACAACACTGAGCCACTGCATTGCACAATAATAATAATCATATTAACAGTAAAAAACAAAGTTTGTATATGTACAGTATATCCTGGCTTATTTTGTACTGTCAACTTGCCTCAGAAGTGCTTCTTTTGATTTCCTCCCACCAGTAAAATTATTGATTATATTTGGATATTAGCAAAGCCACTACCTTTTAAGAAAGAGCTAAAATGTAAAATTGGCTCCATCTAACTGGTTTACGCTGATCATTTTGACTGCAAGAGGCTGAAGTGCACCACTTATACATAGGATTAAAAGCATTTTTTATTTCATCCAGGTGAGTTTTAATTTCTCTTTGCACTCTAAACACAAAGTACATTTTTGACATAATGACAAAACAAGATTTCTTCACATTCTTTTGGTAATTATAGTTCATCTTTGAATGTTTCAAATTAAAATTATTTCATAAATATCATGAATATTGCATGTTGCACCCGCATAAATCAGTATAACTCTGCTTCACATGATTTGAGAATAAGAAAAACCTTAGATAATTCAATGTGAAGATAATGAGATGCAGGATACATGTTCAGTCAAACTGTGGTTGTTACTCCACTATTATCTTCAACAATGGCCAACGCGTTTGTGCTCTTTCCTCTGCAGAACAACACTTTGAGCTTCTCTCTCAGGTTTTTGTTGGAGCAGGTGAGGAGCATCGCACAAGCCACGCAATAAAACGACAAGCCAAGGAAGAGCATATCTGCACTCAGCCCAGAAGCAAAGATGGCATGGAAATAGTAGAGGGAGATGATGAGCAGCGTCGTGAGGTAAACCCAAACCAGAGCCACCGTCAGCCTGCAGACGAGCAGGTACGACTCTGCAGTTTGAGAGCTGCTCTGCTTCTTCATGGACAAGGTGTGTTTGCAGAGGTAGACGACCAGCCTCAGTGAAGTCGGGAGCATGATCATCGAGGGCATCAGGGTGAGGTAGCAGATGAAGATGAACACATAAACATTGACATCAACCCAGACGGGGAACAGAGGCTTCCTGAAGACGCAAGCAGCCTTTTCTGTCACTTTTCGAACAAGAGCTTCTCTTTGGAAATGGAGGTAGAAGAAAGGGGTGAACATCACGCAGGAGGTCAGTAAGGTCATCACCAGGGTGACGTTCAGGATGGTTGAGATGTTCTCCTTCAGCGCTCTGAAGAGGACTGAGGAGAACCTCAAAACCCTCATACAGTAGAGGAAGCTCAGCCATGCAACAGACCAGAAGCTAACAGAGCTGCTGCTGAGCCACACGAACAGGACAGCACAGAAGAAGAAAGGTAAGTCCGGCCAGCAGAGCACCGCAGCCCAGACGGAGGCCATGAGAACAAAGGTGGAGATCTGCAGCAGGATGTTGCCCAGCGAGATGAAGCAGATGATAACAGCCACGGGTTTCACACCTCCAGACCTCCACTGCTGCAACAGCATGACCCCGAGATTGAAGACGTTGGCGAACACTCCCAGGACCAGCAGGAGGGCAGAGCCGCACAGCTTCAGATCAGCTGGTCCAAACATGGTCGCAGAGGCCCAGCGGAGGTGAATCCTGCTGCATTCATTCCAGCTCCGAGGCAAAATAACAAGTCCAGGGTCCTTTCGGAGGAAGTGATAATACCCAGCATGCAAATCTGTTGCCCTCGAGTCATCAGTGGATGTTGCTGCATATAAAAATAGGAATTAGACATCACTCAGGTCAGAAACCTCACTGATTTGTTCATTTATAAAACAGAGCCTGACTACAAACTGAGCAATTACATATTTTCCAGTTGACCTGACATGCATATTGAGCATATGAGTGTTTTGTTTTATGTCTGCACCTTTAATGTGTCCGTAACTGTTGTCACAGTGATGGTGCTGTTACATCACCCACACAGCAATGTTTGGGCTATATCCCGAGATCAGGTCCTTTTCCAGCATTTGCAAACATTTTCCGAGACTAATTCTCTTTTTACAGCACGCAACTTTACGATTGATCACTGCTCACTACTGTTGTCTTCACAGCGTGTCTCCACTATCACAAAAACATGAATCAATTAATACGATTTTCTTTTCTTGTTTTACAAAATTAGTTTGTTTAATCTTTTCTGTCCGTTTTTCGGGAAACTCTGCATTAAGAAGACATCCGGCCCTGTAGATCCGTCTCCTGTGGCTCCTCGGTCAAACCTGTCTGCTCCGGCTACTCAGCGGACTGGTTCATAGGCAGGAAGCTCCACCTCAGCAGACTGCTGAACCACAGCCAGTCAGCAGTCAGACAGATGAGCTATTTTTGGTTAAGTGAGTCTTATTGTTTTTAATACTTGTGTCTACCTTATCATGTAATATCACGTTAAAATCTCCAGCACGCATCACGATTCTTTCTGATTCTGATGCTATAGTTGTGAATAAAGATTTAAAGAAATGTCTGTCACTCTCTGGAGGGTCATATACGTTGATTACGTTTAGCCCATTCACGTTCATTGATCCCAGCGCCAGAGTAGATTTGTAGAGAAATTACTGCCCTTAACATTTAAAGATTAAAATATTTATAACTCTTATGATCATTTTGTTGACTAATTATCTCCAATTAATTAATAATTTATGACAATGAAAAATGAGCATTACAAGTTCCCAAAGCCCACACGGATACAGAAATGTGATATATGACATATATGCCCCTATATCAAGACTGAAGATGCCATATGTGTTACCTATAAGGTGATATATTATTATCACATACAAACATCCTCTGGATATATGACGATTTATGTTTTCAACACATATAAAATAGCCATATTAAAATTTGTATATGTACATACAGTATATTGAAAAAAATATGTTTATAATAATTTTTAAATTTTATTTGTATATTAGGATATAAGTTTATAACATATATGAATATGTAATACTACATACAGTATATAAAAATAGTTATATATTCAGCATATAATTATGTTGAAATATGTCATTTGCATACATAAACATACATATTTGTATGTACTACACATATACAATATGTCATGGTATGAAATTGTTCCATTTTCTAATAGTTTTCATATATGGTTTGTCCATATGTTATATATATCCGTCATATGTAGGCTACATATACTGTAATTAATATATGGAAATTCCACATATGTACTGTACACACAGTATATTACATTTGTGTGTAAATGTCTTTTATCCTCACATGAGACACGTGAACCAGAGAATATTCTGCATTTTGCTTGATGAATCAAATAAACGATTAATTGACTGTTTTGTGACTAAGTACCTTCAGCCCTACTTAATAATATTGTTATTGGTTGTTATTATTATGTTATTTACAAATAAGATAAATTATGTGGGTTTTTAGACACCAGCTGATTGATATAAAATCAAAGAAAGTTTAATTAATGAGTTAAAATTGGTGCCAATCGTGTGAGGATAGAGTTCGCACAGGAAAAAACAAAAGGCATAAAATAATACATTTAAAAAATCTTTATCCTTGTGATCAGTGACTGTACGTCAAACTTTACCCTCTTCTCACTAAGTTTGATAGCTGCTGTAAACTCATTATAAAACAGATGCCAAGAAGATACAACTGTGATAATCTCTGCAGTGTTTACAAAATGTTGGGCCAAGCTGAGGCCAAAGGTAGGGCTGCTCAACCATGACGGCCTGTTACCTTTCAACTGTCGCCACCATTTAAAAGTTGGTGAGCTTCACAGCGATTAGAGGCGGAGTTCTGGGAAGACAGAGCATAACAGGCACAGTAGGAGAGGACTGGAAACTCAGAGGAAACCTGGTGGGAACCTTCAGACATGATGGAACTCTATCTCGACCTGCACTCCCAGCCCTGCCGCTCCGTCTTCCTGTTCGCCAAAGCGGTCGGGATTCCCTTTGAGTTCAAGCTTGTGGACCTCGCTGCAGGTAATCACACAGCGACAGGACGGTTGAGATCTTCTTATTTTCAAACATAGCTGATTTATGCATGTTTTATATATATATATATATATATATATATATATATAGCTCATTCATCCTTAAATTTAGAGCTGCCACAATCAGTTGATAAAAGGAAAATTAGTTGCCAAATATTTTCAAATTCGATTAATTTTGTCATTTTCACGCTCAGCTTCTTTAATCAAAGGATTTGCTGCTTTCTTTGTCATTTATGATAGTAAATGAAGAGTCTTTGAGATTTAGACTGTGGGTCTGACAGAAGAAGCAAACTGGAGACCCCACTTTGGGCTCTGGGAAATTGTGATGAGCTTTTTTTCACATTTGTTTTCACATTTTAAAGAATAAATGATCAATTGCTTAATCGTGAAAAGAATTGTCAGATGAATTGATAGTGGAAATAATTGTGAATGGCAATAGTTGTTTATTTTGACCTTTTGGAAATATGCAGAGAGTCAACAGATGTAGAGTTGAATGACCTGCAAAGCTCCAACTATCTTTCTGTCATTGCGTTTGAGTTTGTAGCCCGAAGCACATTAGCAGGATTTGGGAGTTAAACGTCCTGCAGACTTTGAACTTCCTCTGTAAGCATGAAGAAAAAAAAATATATCCTCCTCTGAACTATTAGTTTACATTTTCACATCTCACCTAGAGAGCTGACAATCTCATCCAGTGAGGTGGGGAGTTTATGGTAACTGTTAGATAACAGTTTACCAGCAAACAGTGGGGTGATGTGTTGCAGGTCGGAGGTCAAAGCATCCAGACAAAACATTCCCTGAGGTGATTGAGTATAACAGAGACATGTAGGGGAACATAAAGGAAAGAGAAGGAAAACGGCAGTGAAAGTTATAAAAAAGACACCATATTATTTTTTTTGACAGGGACAGGTGAAGAGCAGACAGGAAAGGGGGTCTAGAGAGAGAGAGGAAGGATGACACGCAGCAGATTCTTTTTTTTTCCCCTATTTAAATGGCAACACATTTTTTCTTTATTCTGACACATCTGTGATTCTCATTTGTGTGTGTTTCTTTCAGGGCAGCAGTACAGCGAGGAGTTTGGGAAGATCAGCATCATGAGGAAGGTTCCTGTCATGAAGGATGGAAGCTTCATTCTGACTGAAAGGTACGACCATGGATTGAGTTTGGGATTGACTTCCTTACATCTAAAAATAAATAATGAGAATATTTGAAGGTTGATACTGATGTAACGTACAAAAAAACCTGACCTACGCACTTGCAGATGTTTAGGGTTAATACTTTGCAGCCTTTAGGGGGTGCCCAATCCAGTAAATTGCAAATGCGTAGTCTTCAGCTACTCTCTGAACTGCAAACCTTATTTTTGTTAAAGATCTCCTTCATACATGTATTAAGGCATACATAGAAATTTTCTAATGTGTATCAGACATGATTTTTGCAGAAGAAAAGGTATAATTTCAACATTAAAATGCTTAAAATGGCACCTTTTTCTACTCCCTAACTAGAAATTGAAGCAATTCCAGCAAAAAGCTATGCAAATATTTTTCACAAGGACACAAGATGTCTCCTCCTTCACTGTAAAGTCCATTCTTCATGTTTCCACATCACACTTGTGAATGCGGAATATTGGACCAGGATTGACTTCTTAACTATTTGTGATGTCACAAATCATGCTCGTAAGCCTCTCTTAAAAAAAAGAGGAAATTCACACTTCCAGCAGTGAATGTGAAAACAGCCTTATAGTGTCAGACTCTGCACATACTGTACATCATTCTGCACAGTGAAGCTCAAACAAACAGGAGGAACAAGAAGAAAGACATATTTCTTACTTTAAATTATTTCCCTAAAGAGGGAACTGTATTAAGACAGTGAAGTGAAACCGTTTCACATCCCATCCTGTGTGATGCCTGCTGAGGCTAGAACCTTCTTTTGTTCCTCTTCATACTCTGTCTGCTGTGTTGCAGCGTTGCAATCCTGAAGTACCTGGCGCAGAAGTATTCGTCGGCTGTGGTGGATCACTGGTATCCTGCAGACCTGCAGCAGCGAGCTCGTGTTAATGAATACCTGTCCTGGCAGCACATGAACCTCCGAGCTCACGGTTCAAAGGTCTTCCTGCTCAGGGTACGTGTCCCAGATTAACCCGCCGCTGCTGTGTCCTCACCTGACCCCCTGCATTACACACATGTTCATTTGTTTGCTTTGTTCCTTTATGTAGCACTGAAATGTTTATTTAAATATTAATCGATACTCTCCTCCTACAACAACTCATGTATAGTTTATATATAAATTAAGTGTATTTAAATTGTTTGACATTAGCATCTTTTAACAAGAGTCATGCTGGTGGCTCCGTGAAGCTGTACTTAGACAAAGTCATCTTTCAGGCTAAGGCAAAGCTAATATACTATATAGGCAGGTATAATGTTTACCATGTGCACCATCTAGCATGCTAACATTTGCTAATTACCACTAAAACAAAGTAAAAACACCAGAACATGAGTGAAACTACAATTACTACACTAACTGCTGCTGCTGGTACTTCCATGTCATGATAGAGAAATATGGACAAGTATGGGCTCGATCTCCCCCAGCAGCTTATATAGCCGTGCAGTGTTGCTCCCTCTCAGACTCGCAGCGATGACAGTAGACATGTCACAATACATAAAACTGAAGTCTGCGAAGGGCTCAGTCCAGAGGGTGGATTCAGCCTGATCGATCTGTGCGTGTCTCTCTGCATGAGCAGACTATGTTTCCTGTCATCATGGACTCTGAGGTGCCGAAGGAGAAGATGGACGCTGCTGTCGAGGACCTGAATCAGTCTCTCAACGTGCTGGAGGAGAAATTCCTGCAGAACAAACCGTTCATCATCGGCGACAAAATCTCTCTGGCTGATCTGGTGGCTGTGGTTGAGATCATGCAGGTAATGCTAGAACTATTTCTACCACTGGTAGGTAAATATAAATAAAAACTTTATTTGTATAGCACTTGTCAGGTCCTTCAACTCCCGAATTCCCTCTTTAACTGTTAAAAATAATTCTAAAACATACTACCTAGAAATTGAGATTTGAATCACCTGCTAGGTAAGAGATTTTTAGAGTTTTAACTGGAAAGAAGACAAACAGGACCATATTTCACTGATCCTGACTGTCACGGCTTGTGCCAGAAACACCAGGAACAGAGGGATTTGGACCCAAGTGCAGAGACCACAGGCAATGCAGGT
>JBBPCS010000386.1:3632633-3679381 GCA_037974645.1 Hollardia meadi | reverse complement strand
TGGATGTGTAAATGATTCATACTTACCAAAGGTCTTGGAATTGGTCCAGTAAATAGTCTCAGCCGATAGCCGCGACAAAGCTGCAATGGCTGCAACGTAATCCTTAGGGGCAACTCCGACCGTCAAAGTTACGTCCACTGAAAGTGTTTTTTTTTTAACCACTCTCAGTCTGAGATTGTTTCTCTAAGTGTCTGAAAACATTACGGAAAGGATCCGACAGCGATATTCCTCATTGTTAGAGTAAACTCTTCTTTGTTTAGCTGGAAGCACAAGTCTCGTCTGAGGAGAAGTCTCGCTCTGAACTCTCGCAGGAGGCGAGTTGTTGCAGTTATTGTTCATCTGGACTGTTAAAATCAGCAAAATATTCAGCCACTTTGGAAATAAAGTCTTGAGGGCAGTCCCTCTCGGTAAACTCCAAACTCGTCTCTCCAACACTCACTCACTTCTCTACAGTCGTCTTCCTGCAACAACTCACATCTCACGACTTTCACGAGTTCAGAAAAAAACAGCCCTGTTCGATCAGCTTTCTGACTTTTACAGCTCGTCCAAGAGAGTTTTGAAATAGTTTATTTAGCTTGAGAAGGAGGAGAATTTTCTCAACTCATTAAAGAACACTTCATCCTTCAGTTTATCGCAAACATTCAAAACCACCACCTTGGGAGATGCGTGGTTTTCACTGGACAGGAAGGGTATGAAGAGTGGTAATCTGAAAGGTAACAAGTTACTAAAGCTGTCAGACAAATGTAGTGGAGTAAAAAGCACATCTTCCTCTGAGAAGTAGTAGAGTAGAAGTATACAGTTGAACAATATGGAAGTACTCAAGTAAAGTAAGAAGCACCTCAAATTTGTACTTAAGTAAATGTGCTTTTATTCCATCTCTGTGGGGGACATTCAAAACAGAATGGGTTAAAGCTGAAGCAGCAGAGGCCAAGATAACCTGCTACGATTAGTCGAATAATTGATGCACAGCAACTGTTTGGTAATCAATAAATCACAAATACCAAGTATTCTCAGTTTGCTGCTTCTCCACTGTGAGGATTTGCTGTTTTTATATCATCTCAAACCAAACATCCCTCGATTTTGGACAAAAGACATCTGAAGACGTCAACATGGACTCTGGGAAAACGTGACGGGCATTTCTCACTCTTTTCCAAACCCAATAATTAAAATGGAGGAAGTTGTCTGCAGGTTAATTGATAATGGAAACAGTTATTAGTTGCAGCCTTAAGCCTGAACTTTTGTGCCTATATAAAATCTGTGGAATCTGTATGAAACATCATGTGTTTTATTTTGTAGCATCATGATGCTGTGGAACAGGAAGTACCAGGAGTTTGATCTGGTGGTGAGCTCTGTCACCACCAAGGTGAAGGGTGTAGCTCAGACCTACCTGCCCGGGATTGGGGACATGGTCTGGGATGTGGTGGACTACAACGGGCCATCACAGGTAGGAGCTCGGGCCTCGGACCTCTGGGTATTGGGTCTTTGGCAAAGAGGAGAATTTAAATATGTTTGGTTTTTTTTCCTTTTCAGAGCAAAAACTCCTTCTTTGTGGTGACCAACGTCATTGTGACAAAAAATCAGAAGCAGGGAAAATGCCCAGAGGTGCTCTTTCATCATCATCATTAATAATATTATTACTAGTTCAATCTGCAATAGTTCATCCTCAATACAGCAGCATTAAAAGCCTTTCCATTGATGAGAAGTTAGCGAACCTTTCTTATTTTGCAGCAGTGTTTATATTCCAGGTTCCCCATAAGGACAGATTGTGTCGCACTGATGAGGACTGTGAGAAAGGAGCCTGGAACCAGCAGAGCCATGGTACAGTAACCTGTTTACATGGACTTTAGTAAGTTTCTTTGACCGCAAAACATTTCACAGCAAAATTCTCTTAATCTACTGAAGAAGCTGAAAAAACAGCTGAAAAACGAACATGGATCCATACAGCTCGTCTGAGATCCCACATGAAAATATGTTATTTACAGCCTTTTTACTCTCGGAGGCTTTGTTTATGCTGACGAGCTGTATGGAGCCATTTTATGTTTTTATTTTTTTTCGGTTGGTTACATTTTAAAACAAGTCTGCAGCTTCCTCAGTTGTTTAGGAGAATGCCGCAACACTGTTTTGTGGATAAAGAAATTTCCCCTGACTTTAAATTGACACGGAGGTGAATAAACAATAATAATAATAATAATAAACAAACATTTTTGGGTGAACTCTTCCTTTAATAAACTGTTGTTTTTAAATGCCAAATTCCCATATTGATGTTAAATTAAATGACATTTGTTCTATATCAAAACTCTTTTCATTATAAATCTAAGAAAGCCTTTTGTATTTGAAAATCGCTTCATGTCGTTCGCCTCAAGGTCATGATCCAGCTAATTTTCAATAAGCTGCTCTTTTGCAGGTTTGGGTTTTAGGACTTGTTGTCATAGCAACAATTCCAGATGAATTTTAAACCAGTTTCAACCTCATTTTGGACGAATGACTGACTTAGTTTAACTGTCGTGGTGAAACAAGTCGGATAGCTGCAGAAACCTCATTTTAGGTGCCCTTTAAATGAAGATATTTTGAATAGGTGGATCTATCATCTCACTACTATGCCGTCGCAGCAATACTTTCCTCACCAGTTGAGACTTGTGTCCACAAGAAGCAGAGGAATGTGTCATTAATGTGTTGCAGTTGTAGCTTCAGTCAACAGTGAAGAACTCTACTAACTGGACTGTGTGTTTTCCTCCTGCAGGGATTCAGACGGGATCGTGTGTGAGGTTTGATGTGTTGAGGAAAACCTGCGAGGTGTCCGCGTGGTGTCCGATCGAAACCAAGACCAACCCTCCGAGGTAAATCGTATCACCACCTTTTTAGTTGATATGGTGAACTTGTAACCAGCTCGTCTCTGATTGCGTCTGTGAGCTGAGCAAGTGGTGCACGTTGGACTTTTAAAGTTTTTAAAGTTTAAAGAGAGGTTAGAGTGAACCAAAACAGTCATGTTGACGGTCGAACAGCCAAACAAAGAGTCCGTAAAGTAGAGCGGAAAGATTAAATAAAAGATAGAAAAATAAGGATTGTAGCCGTTTTTAATTTCTGTTGGCCTCAGCTGTGCTTTGAGATTAAAGCGGTCTGTGATGATGAAGTGATGAAGTGATGATTACATTCCCACTGAGCTTGACCGGTGTACTATCAGTGTACTAAAACATGGCCGAACATTCGCTTCAGCTTTTTAAACGAACTGGAGAAAGATGCCATTACAGCTCTGCGACATCCCAAAATGTGCATTGTAAATGTTAGCATTTTAGCATGCTAATGATGCTTTGCAGAAGTCCAGCTGAGTCCAACGGGAAACCGTTTATCCTGATGGAAGTTGATGAAAATTGAAGGTCTGACGGTGTAGAGCTGAGTCTGAGGATGAGGATAAACCCATGTTGAGCAACATCACCTTTCATCTGAAGCCAAATCCTGCCCCACGACTAGAAAGAGACTGAACAAATCTGTCCGCTTATTGTTGATCCATCCACTTTTGTTTTCCAGTCTGTGTGAGCATCAGCAGACGGTTTATAGCTTCACAGTGTGGTTGTACACTTTAATACAGTCACTGTCAGACATGACAGACATTTACTTCCATCAACAAGCAATTTAATGTATTTTTTTGTGTTTTTTTTGCTGTGAGCAGCTCCTCCATTTCTTTTATGCAGTGTATTGTCCACATTGAAAAATCTTTTATTTTTATTATGCATGGGCACTGTTCAAAGTACACTTTGTCACTTTTCCAGCGTATGAATATTTACTTTGGTTTTGGGACTTTTGAGTCTTCTTAAGCTGGAAGTACAGTAGATTTCCATCTGTTCACTGTTGACTGTATTGTGTGTGTTTGTATAATAGTTAGATTTTTCCATGATGCAGGCCTGCTCTGCTGGCAGCAGCTGAGAATTTCACGGTCCTCATCAAAAACAACATCAGGTTTCCTGCGTTCAACTTCATCCGGTGAGACTACAGTTTTCCACCTTTACGCAATGCAGCTGAGTGTTTACAGCAAATAGTTTCATATCAGGGGAAATTTAAAAAGTATATTATTTATGTCAAATTTCAGTTGCAAAGAGGGACAGTTTTCAAGCAGGTCTTTGTCATCTCATTCATATTTTTTGTCACAACAGTGTAGTATTTTTCTCCTCTCTTTGTGATCTTACTATCATTTCTAACAGGTTTGAGGGAACCTGATCCGTCTGGGAATATTACCTGAATCTATTTTTGTTGTTAACAGAAGGAACATCCTCCCGGAGATGAACGACGCCTACCTGAGGAGCTGTCAGAGAGGAAACGACTCGCTGTGTCCCATCTTCAGACTGGGAGACATCGTTCGGGAGGCCGGAGAAAAGTTCCCTGAAATGGCAGTAGAGGTGGGGTCACCTGTTCAAATGGTTGTTTTTTTTTATTACTGTAGTCCAACACAAGCCCATTGATTCTGCTGATATTGAGCCTCAGGTGATTGCATCATGTGACCAAGCCCTCCGTCAGTCACTACATATATCATATGAGTCTGGACAGACATGGATAGAAACTGCAACTTGACTGTTGTGCAGAGGAATACAACCACGAGGCGGCAATTCTGGCTGAAGACAAATATTAATACATTTCAAGAAAAATCTTAAACAAATTGATTTCAGTTTCAGGAAGCACGTTTTGTTCATGTTACGTTTAGTCACGTTCGCCGACTTCCTTCCTTTTTCTCGACAGGGGAATAAATGAAACGTACCATTTCCTTAAATAAAATTACAGATTTTTCCGGGTTTGAACATTCTTGGAAACATTTGGGATAATGTGAGAACACAACTCAACAAAATATATAAACAACCTTCTAGTCGTTTTTAGACATTTTAAAGAGAAAATGCAATACACATCTAAATGCCATATTATTGGATTATTAATCCTGATGCGTTATTTTTTTTAGGTCATTTCATTTGTAACAATTTTTGTCATATTTTATAATATTATATAAAATATTAAACTATTAAGTTACTACTAAATACTAAATTTTACTCCAATATAGTACCTGGGTAAATGTACAAAGACAATGTCCCGAAGCAGGCAATTAATGTGGAACCAAAAAGGTCCTAAGGTTACTAGGATAACGTAAAGTTAACCAAAGTATATTTACTGTACAAAGCTTGAGTATTTCCATTGTATACTGCTTTCTACTTCTACGCCACCACATTTGCATCAATAATTATATTCCAGTAATGTTAAAAGTCTGAAATGGAAAAAGTACACGAATACTTTTACTTTTAAATGCATTCTTCCATCACTGAAGGTTTTCCAACTTGGTCAGCGAGTTTCTTTTCCTTTTCCCGTGTTGACCACAGGGGGGCGTCATCGGCATACAGATCAAATGGGACTGCAACCTGGACCCACTCATGCGGCGCTGCCTTCCCAAATACTCCTTCAGACGGCTGGATGAGAAAGAGAGCAACAAGACCCTCTACCCTGGCCTCAACTTCAGGTGAGGGAGGGTCGAAGGTCGGTTATGCTCAGATACATGATCATGATATGTTCATGATCACTGGACAGTCGGGACCATTATAGGAGCTTTGGTTACTTTGATTTCTGGGGTTTCTAAAAAGCCAACAGTTTGTGCTGATAATTTAACATTTTGCCATTTTTATGTCCATTAATTTACATGAAAACAATTAAAGCTTCAGGGTTTCCAAAAATGATATTTCTGTTGACATGGAAACCACCAAGAGAAAGTGAAAATCTGCCTCCTGAAAATTGAATCATGAACTACAACAGGGCTTTAGTCTGTAATACGTTTACAAAAGTACTGCACTTAACTGCAAATTCAAGGTACTTGTACTTTACTTGAGTATTCCCATTTTATGCAACTTTATACTTCTACTCCGCTACATCTCAGAGGCAGATACGGTGCTTTTTGAATGTTTGTTTAAACGAAAGGATTTCCTGTTATTTATTATTATTTTTTTATCTCCTCCTTCTCAAGCTAAATAAACTCTTTAAAAACACTCTTGAATTAGCTGAAAAATGTATCGTCACAAAACTGAAAACGGGGCTGTTTTTTTTCTGAGCTCATGACTTTTTAGAGATGCGTGGTTCTCACAGGACAGCCACGCTTACAAACGCATGACGATAAATCCAGAATATGAAGCGTTGCTGTAGAAAAATGCAACATACACATTAATGCAGCAGTGATATTGATATATCATAGTTTAAGAACATTAGCTGATAATACTGACATACTTTTACATTAGTAAGGTTTTGAATGCAGGATTTCTTTCTTGAAGTGGAGTATTTTCACTGTTGTATTTGTACTTTTACTCAAGTAAAGCACCCGAGTGCTTGTTCCGTCACTGCTGATGTCATGTGACGTCTAATAAAAGGCCGTCTGGCACTATTTATAACAAGAAGTAGACACGGTGTGTTTAGGTGTCAGCCTCTGTTCGAGAAGATAACTGAACTGGCACATCTTGTTTTAGATTTTCAGTAAATAAACCTGCTTCATGTTAAAAGCTCAGTTTTTAAAAAATCATTTATCACCTTTATACCGTCATATCAGGTATGCAAAGTACAACACGGTGAACGGAGTGGAGGAGCGAATGCTGTACAAAGCTTTCGGGATCAGGTTCAATGTCATGGTGTTTGGACAGGTGGGTTTTTTTTCCCCCCCCAGTTCATTGTCTTTGATTTGTTTGTATGTTGGGGATTCTCTCATTTTAGACCCAATATCTTTAATTTTAAATTAGTGCAGTAGGCCTTTGTGAAACTACATAGTGTGAAACTACAAATTGTTATTTGTCCATGCGCTCTTTGCACAGAGGAACTCAGTTTTCAGTAGGTTACCATTTTGGCTGTAACAATGAAGGAGAATGTGAAAAACAAATAAAGTGACAGTTTGATCTGTTGTCCAGGCGGGAAGGTTCAGCTTCATCCAGCTCATCATCTACATCGGATCAACGCTGTCATACTACGCTCTAGTAAGAAACCACCCGCTTTTTAGCTGCTGTCACACAAGTGTCCATTCATGCATTTGTCCTCTGAACTCTTAACACCGACCACCACTGTGTGCAGAGTGGCTGCATCTGGATGAATTGAATAACCATAAAGAGCTGATCAGGCCGAATCTGTGAGATGAAAGCTACAGGAGGCGAATTTGGTGTAAAGATTAAAATGAAAAAGAACTTTGGCTGCAGCAGAAAAGAAGTGAGATGTCTGAGAATAGTCTTAAAAATCCAATTCCACTTTGAACTATGGAGCAAATGGTCTCCAGTGGTGGGATGTAACTAAGTACATTTGCTCAAGTACTGTACAAACTTTAGGTCCACTTTCTGTTTCTACTCCACCACATCTCAGAAAAAGAATCTCGTACTTTATAGCTAGAAAATGGATAAAGGTGAGGATGTCTGGGCAAGCGGCACATGTCAGTAAAAACGCGGAACGCACCACAAAAAAAACCCCACCAATTTTGCTACAAAAGTAATTGCTAATCTTTTTAATTAGAAAAGAGATAAAAGCCTGCTTTGCTGTGGGGAAACAAACATCCCCCTGGTCAGAAGAGCTGTGAGGGATACTTGGCTAACATTATAGAAACTGCAGATTAAAACACTAAAGATGGGCTTCAGTCGGAGGGGTTTACTATAAAACAAGAGTAATGGGTTAGCGAGGTCTGTTGAGCCTAAAAGCAAGTACAGACCACTTTGGCTTCTGTTTTTATGCTTGTTCGTTTCACACTGCTGGTAGAGCAGTTAATAGAACACTGACTAGACAATTTGACTTATCTTATAATATTCAATCATTGAAAGACATTTCACTTTGATTTGGCCAAAGACTGAAGTAAACCCATGAATCCCTTATTACGGGACGGTGTCAGACCTGAATGCAGTTCTTGAAAATAATGTTTAAATGTCGAGTTTAAAGTTTAAGAGCTCCACAATGTGCAGTCGTCGCGTTGGAAACAAATCGTAGGCATTGAGTGGTAAAATAAACCTGTTAACGTATGAATTTACACAATCTTCATTCTTCATACCTCTCCATTATAACAACCTGTTCCTCTTGACTTAAATAGGCGGCATGTGATCGGTTCATTTTGTGCGGAAGAAGAGTCAAATGACTCATTGAATGCCCCTTTTTTATGGCAGAAAGCCTTTGTTAACAAAGAAAGTTAATAAACCACCGTTGAGATTGGGGTTTAGGTTTTGTCGAGCCAGCTCGAAGAAATGTCAAACTTGCTTCTTAATATACCCCCCCCCAACTGTGGTTGGCGCTGTATGTTTCAGCAAAACACAGCCGTCCAGAGGAAGCTGGACTCACCAAAGTTGGATCTTTTTCATCTCTCATAACTTTGGTGGCATTTCAAAAAGAAATGCAAGAGTGTCTCCATAACATTTGACAGTGACATCTGAAAAATGTGAGCAAAACGCGCAAATATTCCTCCCAGCTTAATTCAGTAAAAAAGCCATATTTGGTGTTAAACATGCAGTATATCACAGGTGCGTTGACACATTGGTGTCGTTGGTTGCTAATGCAGGTGATGTGAAGCCTGAGTGCTGCCCATGAAGTGTGAGCTGCTGCTGACTGCGGCTAAACCTCTCTCTGTGTGTGTGTGTGTGTGTGTGTGTGTGTGTGTGTGTGTGTGTGTGTGTGTGTGTGTGTCTTTTCTCCCAGACGACCATATTGATCGACTGGCTGATTGGAACCAGCTGTTACTCTGCAGAGGTCGGACATAACTACTCCGAGAGGAAAGTGGAGTCGGTCCAAGACAAACGGAAGGTGATGAAAGGTTTGATGTGGCCGACATGTAGCTGTAAAGCCACTGTCAAACAGTTTAATGTGTTTTAAATACGCTCTAATAACCTTTCAAAGCGCTGCACTCTGCTAGTTTATGATCATTCTGAATGTCTTGACGTGACTGTGTGTTGCAGTGCATCCTCTGTGTGTCCTACGTTGATGAGAACAACATTCGCCTGGTGAAGAGATCACAGAAGAAGAGTTTACAAGACATCAAGCTGACGTCGGTTCAGCCACGCAAGGTAAACCTGCTGCAGAGATCCATACACATATTAAGAGAAACATGAAGAGAAATTAGTGGAATTAAGACCTAAAACCCACCTCTTGTTTCTAAAACATTGGCTTCAAATACGTTAAAACTTTCAGGGAATTCATGAGCGATCTGTTTCTGCTGACTTTTATCTGAATATGAAGCATTCTAGTTTTGTAGATTCAGAATTAAGCTTATATAGACGTCACATTTCAAATGCAATAGTGCTGCTGTTGGGCTGTTTATCACCTGGATTTGTTCACCAACACAAGCTGAATGAAAAGCATGTTGCTTGAATGACGACCTGGACACATTAAACATTGTACATGATGCCTTTTTAAAACTCGTATTTGTCGTTTGTCGCATTACTTTGACCATCCAAATTTGAAATGCAACACCTCCATTTAAATCACCTCTGTTGTATTATGGTTGTGGCAGAGATCTCAGAGATACTGTATCTGTAAACCTGAACAAAAACAATAATTTGCATGTGTAGATCCCACGAGTGTTTTGTAATTAAGGTGACCTCATTGATTTCAGTGACATATTCTTGTCCTGACAGGAGGACACGGGACACCTGAGAGCTGTTCTCTCTCTGCTACAGCCAGATGTCGACTCGGATCGTCCCCTCGACCATAAACCCGGCCCAAAACCCCGTCGTCCAGCCTGGTGTAAGTGCGGCTGCTGCACTCCCTCCTCTGTCCCTCATGAGGAGCTGTGCTGCCGGCAGAGCGACGGCGCCTGCATCACCTCGTCTCCTCTGTTCGAGGAGCTCGTGTTACGTCGCTCTCTGCTGGAGGCCGTCCTTCTCTACCGGGACCCTCTGTCTTCACCCGACGACCGAGGCCAGACCGCCGCCCTTCGTCACTGTGCCTACAGACAGTACATCAGCTGGAGGTTTGGGGTTCCACCCAATGACAGTCATCAAGTCATTCCCAGCTGCTGCGTGTGGAGAGTCAGAGAGGAGTACCCGAGCCCGGACGGACAGTACAGCGGCTTCAGACCTGCCAGGGTGACGTCCATGCAGGCCTGCATTAACGGAGAGCTGTGAGAGGAGTGTTTCCGCATTACAGAGCAGGGACTCCCCCACTGACTGACCTACTAACAGCGTTCTTATGTTACAGCTGCCTTACAAAGCAAAAAAAAAACAAAAAAACCCTCATCTCACCAAAATCTCACTAAACTGGATGGAAAAATGAGTCTTGTGTCCGGTCAGAAGGGGAAAAACCGTACTGAATAAATAAATCACTGCATTTTCTAAGATCAGCCGACAACTAACATCTGTCATTTGGCTGCTCAGTAAAAATATCCATGAAGCAATTTTTCTCCCTTACACTCCCTTTAAGCAACGTTTTGCCTTTATAGGGCAAAAATAACATTTTTACCATCACTAACATGCTTAGACAAAAGAGTCCTCCTGCCAGGAATCTGTTCACATCCGTCATATCACACAGAGGCAACATTTAAAGAAAAAAAAGATTTCAAACCCCAAACAGGTCATGGCAAATACTATTAAGTTACTGATTGCATTAACATGCTGCATCTCATTTGTTTAAACTGCACACAAACGGTTTGTGGCTTTAGGGGGAGTTACTTGCTGGAACTATTTCTTGTTGAATTAAAGTGGGGTGCAAGAACTGTGCACAGTCATCGCAGTGAAGTTGCCAGGTTTGGTACAATCAAGCCTGTCCAGAGAACAACATTAAAAATCTGTTCTAACCGATCAAACCTGCATAAAGCTGGAGATGCTGCACAGAAGTGCTGGGTGGATGGATAAACTGGTTGCCAAGAAATAATTTTCTATCTTCTCTAAACCCACAAGTAGTCCCACTTTTCTGGCTTTCGGGGTGTTGGTGGCTGTCATTAGAACTAGGCTAGCCTTTTCCTCTGCTTCCAATCTTAAGCTAGGCTAACTGTGCCGAGACTTAGCTGCAATGTCCAGAGTTGACCCACGTTGAAAAGGCAGCTCCATCCTTCCCTATGCCCCATCTCCTGAACTCAGTCCCCCCCAATTACTCAATATAAACTGGTCCAGGTCATTATGGCCGGGACCATTGACATAAATAAAGATGGACGACACCTCTCCACTTCCTCCCACTGTACAAAAGTGAAGCCAAAATATCCCGGATACGAGCGCTGCCATCTTGC
The DNA here is from genome assembly GCA_037974645.1 of Hollardia meadi. NCBI lineage: Eukaryota > Metazoa > Chordata > Actinopteri > Tetraodontiformes > Triacanthodidae > Hollardia > Hollardia meadi. The sequence goes on along the minus strand of JBBPCS010000386.1, from coordinate 3,668,193 downwards.
GCTGGTGACGTCATTCGGAGCCAGAGTCTGCGCAGTAGCGACCGGACAGCAGAGCCGCAGTATCAAGTTACCCGCCAGCCCAATCGCGAGCAGGGCTCAGCTGTCAATCATGATGTTTCACCCCATTTTTATAGCATGAAATAACTATCAGAAAAATGCACACTTCAACATACATCAGCATGATAAGAACTTCCTAAAACGACAGATACCATCTTTGTGAAAAATGTATTTGAGGTGTACTTTGAGTTTTTAGTTTGGCCCATGTCCTACCTGATATCACTGAAGGGGTTTATGACCTATATTGCAGCCCACCACCAGAGGGCGATCAAGATGTTTCGGCTTCACTTTTGGGGAGCTGTCATGTCGTCCATCTTTACATACAGTCAATGGTTGGGACCTAGTCTGCCTCCCTAGATGTAGACTGTGGGTATATTCCTGCCAGGCAGGCCACCGTCGCTACGGGAAACAACAACTACCTCCAAGCTAGCAACCTACACGCTGAAAATGGCACGTTATCTTAACTCTAACCTGGTCGCTAAGGGTACACATGTAAACGAGCTAGTAGCTGTTACCTTTCCTTTTGTAGGGAGTTAGCATGTTGAGGCCAGGGCTCGCCTCCCCACGTGCAAATGTTCCTAAAACAAGAACTGTCGCTGCATCCTGGGCTGTGCGCTAAGACAATTGTGCCTGATTTAATGAAAGAAAAACAAGCCAGAGCGTTTGTTTTTCTTCTATAGCAGAATGATAATGGGTGCAGCTAGACCTTTCTCCATTGTCGTCGTGGGAATGACTTGGCAGGTGTAACTAGCGGGTAACTAGAAGTAGTTCAGCACATAAGCCCCTGTAAACCAGCAAATTGTTGTTTTTTACACTTTCATCTTTTGTACAGATGAAATAAACAACATAGAATTTTTTCATCAGTGAGCTTTAGAAGTGCTGCCAGGTGGGGGTTTTTAACCTACGGACAGAGCCAGGCTAACCGTTTCCAGTCTTTCTGCTAAGATAACCGGCTGCTGGCTGTAGCTTCATATTTGCTGTACAGATATTAGCAGTATTGATCTTCAGATTTTACTCGAACTGTCGAACTATTCCTTTTCTTAATGTTTAGTGGGTCTGCTTTGTGTCACCAACTTTCCCATGCAGTGTGCACACTGTTTACTTGTTTCTCACAGATAAGGACTGGGGGTGAATTCCTTTGAATGGTGTCTGGTGTGAAGTGTTGGGAGTTTCAGTTTCAGGGATTATACAGCAGGACTCAAAGTCGGCTTCAGAGAGATCAAGCAGCTGCTCTGGCTGAGAAAGGAGAAAACACTGCATGATCCAAAATAAGTACATATGTCTCCAGACAAAGATAAAAAGTTTCATTCATCATATCGGGACATGGTTTCAGTGTGATAGCAGGGAGAAGTGGTCATACATCAACCATAATCCCTGTTGTAACAGCACACCTTTTGAGTTACAGTTCCGCACAAAATTATCTGACTGTGTTGAAAAGCGCATCGCTTGTGGCCCAAATGAGGCATTTATACATGTATTTTCTAATAAAATATACTCTTAAGAACAAAAATGAGCAAAACTTGTCATTACCTTTCATTCATGGTCTCTTCTGCAAACTGCAACACTGATATTCCATTCTCGTGTTACTGATTCTCTGAATCTGAGAAAATTCCGTCAAAAACATTCGCATTATATGTGAGCATAATCTGAGATTGAACCTGCCTTCAGCACAATTAGTCCTAACTTTTGGGTCATTAAAATTGGCTCAGTTACATTATCCATAAAAGATGCAACACTCCAATTGTTAAACTTAAACCCTTTTCTGTTTTCAATTTTCTTCCCAAAATCAAAGGGGAAAGTGAACTTCTTTGTGGTTGAGAACACCATTTGTGCCACCCTCCATACCACCGAATAAAAAGTGCTCGGGTGATGTCGGACATTTTGCTCTCTTCCTGAAAGCCTGCCGTTCAGACACCCTTCTCCAAGTGTTCCTTTTTACAGTCTCATCCAAAGCCCATTTTCACAAAGTCCCACAAGGATCAATTTTAGGATCAATATATCCTCCAAAAAGACCCTATCACTTCGGCAAGACGTGAAGAGGGGGAGCCACAGATCGAACTGCCGATCGAGCTGCTTGGTTTTGGGAATGTCGTTGACGTGCCAATGTGGTACAAATATGTCAACAATTATTGGATGGATTGACAAGAAATTTGAAATTCTTCTAGTGCCGCCATGATGTTGATGAGTTTTGGTGAAATATAAACAACTCTTGGACAGATTGCCATGAAATTTTGTTTAGGCGTTCATTCCCCTCAGGATGAATTGTAATAACTTTGGTCACTGAGTTTCTATCTAGCATTATCATCGGGTCAAAATTTATATTTTTTTAATGGTTTATGACCAGATACCTGCAAAACCAATGGCACTTCCATCAGCCTCAGCTGTACTTTGTGGTTTACTGCCAATTATCAACTACAGTAAGATGGTGAACGTGATAAATACCTTATTTTAAACATTTTTTAAAATACATTATTTGAAATGTAGTGGAGTAGAGTTATGAAGTACAGTAGCATGTACTGTACTGTAAAAAACTTCAAAAAACCTACAATAAATTTCTCTCTATCATAAAATCTGGTGTATAAAATGGCCTTTCCTGCAGCTCATTTTGATATATGCCAATAAAATAAATATATATATCACATAAAAATCTAGTTCATCTTTAACAAATAGCTCTTCCTGTCAGCCTTTACACCCGATGCCTTCTTCTTCAGGTGGCATATTTAACATTTACGAGAACTTTCAACCCCTCTCATTCCCAACTCCTACTCCAGACCTCGACCATTGTTTTCATAAATGGTCCATTTGAACAAAATAAGTGCTCTTTGTTAAACAGCTCCAGGCCCCAAATATCTCCCGGCGAATTGTTTTAGCGGCACACATCCCTGTTTCCTCCCATAACTCATCCACTGACCCCTCACTGCTGCTTTTGTTCGAACCCTCTGGTGGCTAAACAGCGAATGAGGAATTATTCTATGGCGTTGGTTTCCAGTAAATTAGATCAGCATATATTCTCCCTAAAGAAATATACACTAAGAATGTGTGCCTTGTGTGTGTTTTCTTTACATGGACATCAGACAGTGAGAATGTTTTCAGAGAGCCTGCAGTTAAATGTAAATCATTTACCACTGTGTTTTCTAATTCTATAGGCTGACAGTGTTAACCTGCAGATTGTGGATGAATGTATGTGAAGTGTAAGTAGGGTGAAGGCCATTGCGGATGGATTATCTAATGGGAGTATAGGTGGATGGATGATCTGATGCACACTGGCATACCGATAATGGATGGATTGATTTGCGGATGGATGGAGGAAGGACACAGTACAGTAGACTGGATGGAGGGATGGATGGATGGATGTGTTGGGTCTTGGCGGAGGTAATATAAAAGTGTCAAGCAGATTTATTTTTGTGTGTAGCCATACTAACTAATCAAACAGTATACTACGGTGATCAGTGGGCTACTGAATAGAATTAGTATGTGGTAGTGTGGAGTGTTAGCATGCTAACATTTGCTAATTAACACAGAGTAGAGCTGAGGCGGATGGGCATGTCATTAGTTTAGTATTTATTTAGAAAGGGTTAGTAATTTTGACCTGATGATGGCACTAGATGAGATCAGGGGATCAAAATGGGAACATGAAATGGGAACATGAATAGGAGCTAATTTCAAGGCAATCTCCCTATCACCATTAAACAATCGTTGAGATATTTTAATAAAAACAAAAAACCTGGACCTCATGGTGGTGCTAGAGGAAAAGGCCACCAAAGTCAGTAACATAGTCCTCTTGGGACCACCTGTATTAATTTTCAATCAGTTTGATAGTTGCTGAGGTATTTCAGTGTGGACCAACTGAAAGAAAAATAGGCCGTTTTTCTATTAATCCCCAGCAGGAAATTCACATTTCACAGCAGCAGTAGTTACAAACGCACCATAAAGAATAATGATAAACAAAAACAACAAAAACAAATGTCAAATGTAAATGATTAAATTCTAAATTTCTAAACTAAAATTAACTGATAAAACTTGAGGTGATGAAAATGCACATGCATTAAAATAAATAAAATAAAATAGAGAATGGATGTGAAATGAAACATGGGAGTGATAAATTGGTCTTTCATTGACATTTTGGGCGGAAATAACAAAAATCCTTAAATGATAAATGGTATTTTTGTTATGTGCATGTTGAATGATGAATGTGAAACATGGCTCTGTTTTCATCATATCACGAAGTCTGTTTAAATCAACTGCTTTATATCAATCAAATCACTTGATAATTTATCAATTTTACATTTCACATCCATTTTTTACCCCTCTCTCTTTCAATTCACATGCAATCCACTCCTCCTAATCCGTAATTCCCTGGAATCAGATCAAATGAATAAATAAACCTTATAATACACAGAGAACAAAGTAGTCAAAATGGCCTGGCTAAAGGTTAAAGGTCATCCAGGGGGCAGAGGTGGGTCATCATGTGATGTAGTTACCATGTGGGGGGGGGGGGGGGCTCGGGCTGTTAGAAAATGTTTGAATCACCATTAAAGAAAACAACAAAAAATAAACGTGGCACGTGAGACGGACACGAGGAACACACCGGAGCCTGAGTGGATTTTTCAAAAACAGAACACAAGCATAAGGCGAAGGCGAATAACGTTCGGCTGCGTGACCGAACCGACACCTGCTTCGAACAGTGGATGCTATTATGAGCTGATTCGCTTCTCTGCGCAGTCGCCCTATGGAACAACTCACCACGAAGGTAAGTGCGTGTGTTGTGGGTTTGATTTGCACTGTTGCTGTGCTGCTGGACGTATTTCTGACTGTAAACAGTGTCTGGCTGCGTGTTGTCGATGCTAAGCTAACGTGAACTGCGTGTTACACCAGTGGTCGCCCTGTATTGGCTTGTCTGGGGCTCTCACTGCGTTTTATTTGTTTCCACTAATTAAAACTAAACAAAGAATTATATTTGAGGGCGGGAGAGTGTCGTTTTACTTTATCCTATTTTTTTTTTCTTCTTTCTATAACCTATTTATTTCCTCTTTTCTTTGTTATTCGAGTTACGTCATAGGCTCAGAGGCCTAATGACAGGTTCTATAGTATGTTGATTATGATTATTGGATGTTTTTATTTTGGGGTTGTTGCTGTTGTGTTGCTTTTCATTGGCTTGTTTACTATGGTCATCCACAGAGACTTTTCCTTATATGTTTGCAAGTCACAAAACAAACAAAAACAAAACAAATGAAAACGTGTAAGCAATGTGCGGGAAGCGGGATAAAGCTTATTCCTCAATTAAACAATATAACACAATGTCAAAGATTGGCTGTACGAAGAGACATAAAGAACACAATTATACATTCCAAAATTAATTAATTAAAGATATATATATTCCACATTTGGCTTTTGTACAATGGGAGGAAGTGTCCCATCTTTATTTATGTGAATGTGGTCAAGAGGAGTGAGGAGTCAGCAGTGGCGGTTTTGTGAATCACTTCAACCGCAAGAGATCCTAGTAGTATAAGATTAGATGCAGACAGACATTTGTGTGCACGCACACAACATGATATAAACCATAAGCCTGGAGGGGCTCAGTCATCACATCTCGAGCTTTTTAGTCTTTCTGGCATCAATCTGAGCATATTTATTTAAGTTTGAGCATCAATGAATTGACTTTATGTCTTAACCAGAAAATGGCACTCAGTAGAGTGCATAGCTCCTACAATGCCCTCTTATTTAAGCCTTAGCACCAACTGCAGCAACTCGTGACACTCTGTCAGTACCTTACTGAATCCTTATTAACTTAGCTACACATTGGTGGTAGCTGCAGGTTTCTATTTGTTACCATACAGCAGCCAGGAAAAGACTACCCCCCTATGAAAACACGTTTAAATCTCTTAGATCTGGATTTTTATTTGGACCAAAGTGTACAAACTCATAGATACCAGCCCTCTAAATACGCCCGATTTCTTTCTTTTTTAAAATCCAAATCCACGCCAAAATTCAATGGGTTCTTCTTTGGCCCATGGCCCATCCTTCCACCAAGTTTCATGGAAATCCATTCAGTCGTAATTAGAGGCTGTAAAAACTATGAAATTGTTCTCTAGTTAATCCTGTTAGAAATTCTGAAGTGAAAAGCGTTGAAATTAAATCAAACTGGCAGCTTTTGACTTGCAGTTTTGGCCACTTGACAAAAAGTGCTAACAGCGTGCAGAGATTTTGATACACATGTACAGTCTTGCATGCAAACACGTTGTACATACATGCATACAGTATGAACACATGGCGATGCACGTGATTACTGCATGCTCGCGCAAAAGTTAAAAACAAAAACAAAAAAAACAAGCTCTGAATATGCACACACACACACACACACACACACACACGCTTCCCTTGCTGCACACTTCAGCCGTGCTAATTGAGAAAATAACTCATGTGTGGGGAAATAGCTGAGGTGTTTCTGATCTGCCATCCGTCAGCGCGCTAAGCCGTGAAGTGCTGTCACACAGTAAAATCCAGCTGCACTTTTTTTTCATGCTTCCATTGGCACCACGCAGGATTGTCCTTAATCACAACCCTGAGATGAATTCAAGAGGCGTTGAATTTAATTAAAAGCTAAAATTAGCGCTCGTCTGCCAGCTGTGTGTGTGTGTGTTTGTGTGTGTTGCATGCTGTCAGTGAGGGCCCTCGTTCATCTGATTTTTAATGTGGGAATCTTTCCAGGGAGCCATTAGCTGAAACGCCCGTTTGGAGAAGTGTGTTTAACCTACAGGGAACCAGCTAATCTAACGCACTCTGTTGAAACAATGGAATGTAATTATGATTATTACGTTATTTTGATGGTTGGGTGAGCAGCTTACAGCCACGCTGGGCCTCCTGTGTTGGAGTAGAAACCAAATAAATCAAATAATTTCATATAAAATGACTCGCAGGGAATTAAACCCCCAACCTTGGAAGTGTCAGTGCCTTGCTTTATCCCTTCAGGGAATAGACACTGAGGCAGTTATTATTCCTTGATTAATCTACTAATTGTTTTGTTTGAAAAGTTTATAAGGTAGGAAAATTAGCCTGCATCGTTAAATCTGGGGCCCAAATATTTTCCTTAAATCAGGTGATTCAATTATCACTTTTTTGATTTTGATCCAACTCCCTCACTCACATGAAATCAAACATTTGCTGGGTTGGCAATATTATTTATATTTTTTTATCAGACTCGAAACAGCTGCAGAGAAACGAAAAGTAATGTAATGTAATTTTTACTCACGATGCTAAAGAATAGAAACAACATGCAAAAATGTAGCCGACATGATATATTAGGTCTTTTTTTTGACCCACGTCTTGATGAAAGTTGGTCTCTTTGACTTCTTTGATTAGATGTTCATTTATTTATTTGACTGAAAGTACATTAACAGATTATATTATCTCTCAGTGTGTTGTTGTTCGAGGACACTTCAACCCAACATAATATTTGGCTGTTGACTGACATATAACTGAATCAATCCTGTGACCTTTGACCTTAGTTTGGAGTTTATGCAAACATGGGTCCACATTGATCTCAGATGGAGGTCACTACAGCCCAAATCAGCTCAGAAATATGTGCGTTTTGACAAAAAGAAAAAAAAAGAATGCTTGTGTCAACAGAAGTGAGTGTGTTGGTGACAGAAGTGGATGTTTTGACACGCTAGCTGTGATTGGCTGGTACAGGCCATATGGTCTCAAGTGAAGAGAGGAAGGGATTGGTGTCTGTGGGCGAGTCAGTCAGTCAGACCTGCAGGAAGCGATCGAGATGAAGGCTGTCAAGGTTTTGTCTTGTCACTCTGTTAAAGATTCATCCCTATGTGCAGCCAAGGAGAGGAGAGTGTTTGGTTCGGTGACCGCTGGATTGTGTCCCTGCATTTTGCTGAATACTATGTCATTCTGTTGACTTCCTTGGATGTGGACATTATGCTGTGTGTAGATTGCAGCTGGAGATGAGACAGAAATGGTGGATTGTACTCTTCTGGTTTGGTAGTTAAGACTAACTAAGAGATAGGACTGACAACAATGTTGTTTCTTCACATTCTGTTGATAATGTTTGAACATTCTGAAATTATGGCCTTATCTTACAAATTGCAACTTTCAATGCCATGATGGTGTTAAGTGGTCCGCTGCTTGTCCTTCTACTGTACTTATCTCGGTGTGAAATTTGACTTTTGTGTGAAAATGGACGAAGTCAAAACCTGAGCAATGAAAACATGCTAACACTAAAATGCAGGCCTATATAAGATCCATTATGACAACAAACAAGCCACCAGGAGCTAGCTACATGTAGCTACTGGTATTCTTTCTCCTTGGCTTATATTTGTTTACCTTTTCGCAAATTGGCACCATTAATAGTATGCAGAATTAGCAGTTCCTCTTTGCATTGTAGTAGGGCTGTCACTTTATATTTTAAATTATAAATAAATAATAAATTTTAAACTTTTGTTCAAACGTGGGAAAAACGTAATATGTGTACTGTAATAACCTGTTTAACAGTCTATAAGCTCAACACAGTGTTTGAAGTAGTTTGCCTTGTGGTCGGCGTGACCGATTGCATGCCCTGTAGTAAAATAAACTAAGTTAAAAACACTCTATGAGTTATGTCCAATTTAAATCAGATGACTTATGTAAGATTTGAGTTCTGACTCCCAGAAGGAGTTCGATCTTAGACTCAGATTCACCTCCCTCAGTATCTTTGCAGGAGGCTTTGGCTTTGTTTTTGGCTTGGTTCTGCTGAGTGTCCATGTCTGTAACAGACCATATCCTTCAATTTGGTTAAAACGCTGTCCGGAACAAATTGAATTACTGATGAGCACATTGATTATTTCATTCCCAGCCTCCCCCTGTGATGTTAACTCTCTGTCCAAGTGGGGTTTTATTTTGTGGCGCTAGTTCCATCTCCTTTTGTGACACACAACCCTGTGAATCTGGTTAGTAGATGAGTTTACTGATGAGCCATGAGGTTTTGGCTCCTGATCCTTCTGGTGTCTAATCGGATGATCAACAGTTCTTACCATTTTTTATATTTTCAGGTTATCCTTCTGTACTTGTAAATCTAAGATCTTAGAAACTTGAGGGAAGTTCTTCAAATTTGGCACAAACATCCACTTGGACTCGAGGATGAAATGATTAGATTTTGGTGGTCAAAGGTCACTGGGATTTATTAAACAAATTTTTTTGTCATTACTCAAAAATTCCGATGCTAATAATGACATCATTTTACACACACTGTGCTGATTGTTTGGATCTTCTGTGCTGCCGGGTTGAACATGTGTGTGAAGAATCCATGTTTCAGAATTTAGAGCTTCTTTGCAGCAACATCCATATTTGAATCATTGTAGTCCACCACGAGCTCTTTGATTTGGCTGATATTGAGCTTCAGGTGATTGTTGTTGCACCATGTGACGAAGCTCTCGATCAGTCACAAGTACTAATATCATGATGTGAAACTATTCATTTACCACAATTTATCATATTTTATAAGATCATCATATGTTTGCCGTCTCACAGGACCGCGACGCAAGAGACAATATGATTTATTACCGACTCATCCACTCTTTGTACAGAGGGGTAAAAACATCGAAGAAGATTCATGTCGTCATTCTAAGTATCAATACTATTTCGATACCACGTGTTTAAAACAATACGAAATCTGCATTTTACAGAATAGAAAGTACCAAAGCGCTTATGGAGTGTTGTGCATCCGTGGCCTGTGTTTGTGCATCTGTTGACGGTGAGGACACAATGTCGGCCGTGCAGACTCGCTCTGCAAAAGCTAATTGCCCGTGGCACCAGGCTGGCCCTCCCTTAATGAACCATGTGCCTGAGGTTAATTCAATTGAGACAAGAGCTCCAGTGGGTCACAGTGTTTCTCTGGGGGGGGGGAAAAAAGAAAAGAACAGGAGCTGGCAGAAAATGGGACAAAGATACCCGAGAGTGAATTTATGACGACATGAATTATGAATGAGTTCATGAATTATATATGAGCCTGTTGGGTCGTGAACAGTGTAGAATAAAATCGACCAGTAGTTTGTATGTTTTGCCATTAATGGCCTGAATGTTCACGCAGCTGTCCCTCGTTTCACTTTAAAGGAACAATCCGTGATGTAAACATAAAGGATTCAGCTGTTTGTTTTTGTTGTCTGACGCTATTAAAGGTTCGTTTTCATGACAGTCACTCAAAGTACTCACCTCTGATTGGCTAATTATCTATGGCCACGCCTCAAACAAAGTCAATTATGCACGAATTTGGGATGTATTATGTAAAATAATATTTTCTCTCGTTTGACTATTAATAAGTTTCAGTGATTCAGTGACATATTTACTTATATTACAACCTTAAAATGAGATGCGATTTATAAAGACATAAAATGCATTTTTGTGCCAAAATGTTCTGTAGTAAAAATAATTATGCACACTCGTGTGTGTAAGTGTACTTCACTGCTCAGACACTCAATGCAAATTAAGCATTTCTACTGCCTGCAACACGTTGTTTCTCAAATTATTCAAAATTATTTGCATCTACAGTTTTTCAGATTCCATTCGCACATTCATTATGTAACAATCCAGTTTAGGATTAGAAATTTTTAGAATGTCTGTGATGTAGAAATAATTTATTAGCCAGTAAATATATCTCATATCAAACTATCTGCCCGATGAGGTTGGACAATCAACCTCACATGTGACTGAGTAGGAACTGATGAAGATGATGCTTGTGTTTTGTCTATTTGCATGTGTTTTCTTAAGTTGCAGTGTGTCGAGCTCTCTCGGCCTCTGTGCTCCTGAGCTTCCTAGAAAAATAGAAAACATTTCTAGAGTTGGTCGAAAAGCCTTGAAGGCTAAAGATAAAAATTACAGAGGGAACATTTTCTGTGTTGCGTAAAAACAGCTGCCTCTCACTACCACAATTGAATTATTTTTTGCTGTGCCTGTAGAACTTAACCTTAACATGGTCATCCTTCAAAAACAATGCTAACAATGACAGAAGATTCTCTCAGTAGGAGCCCTTGGAGCTCTTTTGCTGCAGACGCTCAGTCTGCAGTCATCAGACTGCCGTGTAACAGTCTTCACTTCCGGGGTCTGCCACAACTGTTGTGATTTTCAGATCTTGCCTCCTGGGACTCGGACCACATCGGCATCACAAACATTTGGTCACAAGGTGGCTTTCCCCACCAACCAGCGTGCTGTTTACTCAGAGTGGTGTGTTTACTTGGTAACACGATGGTGTTGCTCATGTTAACATGTCTTACAAGATGTCAGACATCCGAGTGCTCGTTGAACCGCCTCAAGGTTTGTTTTTTTAAACTCAGACAGATGTGACACATGTGACCCTTGACCTGGAAAATAAAAGCAAAAACAGGCACGTAAACACGGCGGCTAATGGTTTTCCTGCCCACCTCAATGATCACCATATGGTAACCAAAAAAACAAACAGTTTCTGAATGGCGTCTATGTTCCCCGCTGACAGTCGGCCTGGAAGGGAAAGACGTTCTGCCAGTGACCCCTCCGGTTCCCTCTGAGTCATATCACAGGAGATGCTTTGGTTTGATGTGGCGAATCAGCAGACAACACAGCGGGGTAATGACGCATGGTGTCATAGAAACCCGATGCTTTATTTGTTGTTTTGATATTTAACTTTTATGGTGTCATTGAAGAAAAACACACTAAGCTTTGGTTTTAAAGAGGCAGTTCACCTGAATAATTCTTCGATTAAATGCAATATGTGACACAACCCTTACAGTCTGTGGTGTGGTGAAGTTGAGTTTGAAGTTCAGGGGTGGCTGAATGCTACTTATTGGTGCTGGTAGTTTAAGCAATACCCAGCCCTATCAAACCGGCTACAAGCCTTGCAAGCCAATTCATTTATTTGTTGTTGTGCCTTGTTGTTTTTTTTGTTTTTTGTCTTGTTAATGCTCCATGACGTGCAAGCTGGACGGAGAAAAACAGGCAAAGTTGTCTTCTCGTGACTGTAATGGCGTTTCTATCCATCTGTAAAGAAGTGCATTTCCATACGTTGAACACTAGGGAACGTACTGCATATATTATGTGAAACTACGGACTCAAAACCTAAGTCAAACTACCTCAAACAATGAGCTGCATTTGTAGACTGTAAATTTTGAACTTGGAAAGGTCGTTGCTTAAATCTTGAATGAAGATTAGAACGTGTCAAACTCCGGCCTTTAACGATATCTAGTTTCAGTTTTTTTGAGAGATTTGTCTCTGATTTCTGCCCTCACGCCACCACAATGGAAGTGAATAGAACTTTATGTTCAAAATACTGAAAAATTGCTTCTTTTAAAAAAAATAAATAAATAAAGAGCAACATGTCTTTTTAGAAATCATGTCCCCGTCAGGACTTGCACAAGTACTCACTACATTATGAAGCTTTACGCAGCACCTTCTTCACATGGAAATGTCAGTGATTAAGTTTGGTTTTCATGTGGGACTGGGAACAGACGCCACCAGTCAGAAGTAGTTGATGAGAGATTACAGAAACGTCCTAAATTGCAGATCCTATCTTAACCGTTTGGTAATCATAGTACCTAGGGTTAGGACCTAACTTAGTCATTAGGATTATCTCGAGTAGATCACTGATTTTGGAGAGATGCTTTGCTCGTCAAGTTTTTTAAATATAATTTGAAGAAAACGAAGTCTGTGTTTGTAATTTGTCTGAACTGACCCTTTACTTGTTTTGTCTGTTGCTACAGTCGAGGCCTGGCTGTGTTGGTTCGTTGCACCCTGACAGTTACTGCGGGAGGCTTCTGGCTGAACCTGCTACGCTTTAACAAGGAGCAGGTGTGTGTGTGTGTGTGTGTGTGTGTGTGCGCTGCAGATCAAGATGACAGAAAAAGAAATGCACATTAGCGTCTTTTTCAGACAGCGTTTCTTCCCCTCTCTTCCATCCTTTATCTTCCTTCCATCTTTTCATCTGTCTCCCTTTCTTTGGACACTGCAGGAATTCTCTCCCAATCAAAAGATTATAGATGAGTTTGAACATCCCCCACTGTGTCTCTGAACACGTGTGTGTGTGTGTGTGTGTGTGTGTGTGTGTGTGTGTGTGTGTGCGTGTGCGTGTTGCCGTGTCACGGGTACACTTCATACGTGAGGGAAGCCTGTCGGGGAGGGTATGTGTGTGTGCGCACGTGGGTGGGCATGAACGGTATCTGTGGCGATAGAAACCTGCTTGATGCTTATTGGCTAACCGATGTGGAGTGGGAGAGGCTTCCACCGAGGGGTGGTGAGAGGGTCCATGGAGACGAGGATGCAGGGATGCAGAGACATGGGGGGCAACAGTGAGGAAGAATGCATGGGAGAGAGGGAAGTAAGGGTAAGCGAAAATACAGCAGATATGTGAAGTCACACTGTAATGACTCAATTAACTACCCAAACATGGCTCTGATCTATAAAAATGTAACATTTACTTTCTATTTATTGAGGTATGATGAGTCTGTAATCTGCAATTTGTTACTTCCAAAATTGGGAAAGAAAATGTTCAGTTTTGACCAAATCTCAGTATAATCCATGTAATCAGAATCAGCTTTGATAGAAATAGACATATGGACAGCAAAGCTTAACAAAGATCAGTTAAAATAAAATGCTTTTATAGCCGAATAATTCCAGCGCAGTTGCATGGTCGCAACTGTCGTTGGTTCGATTCCGGCTGGTGACCTTTGTTGCATGTCATACTCTCCATTTCCCTGTCACTATCAAATATAGGCAAAAAAAAATTAAATCTTTAAATAATGAAAAAAAACATTTAACTCTGAGGTACAGGTAGGCGAAAAAGTGTTTCTTCACAAACGCTCAATTTAAATATTGACAGCAAAATGTGGAAACACCTTTGCATTTTTCTTCATTATATCCCACATGTTACCCTTATTTAAAAAAAAAAAAAAAAAAAAATTCTATGGTGCTAAAACTAGATACAAAGCCGCTGAAAAAATGTTAGTTAGATCCAAAGAAACATAAATAAAACACAATCAAACTTTTAAAAAATGGCAACCATTTAATTTCAGGTCTTCCAACACGTTCCAGGTCATCAGATACTGTCGCCACAATTTTCATTGCACAGTTGTCTTATATAGAAGATAGTAAACTGTACGTATGGTATGAGGATGTAGTATGCGAAGCGTGCATGTGTATGTATGTTCCTCAACTTAAACTGCACCATATGGTCCAACATCAACGTCATTTAGCCTCTGCTGTGTGCTACACTGTACTGTATATGGTAGCAATGAACATAAAGCTCAACTTGACTTGAGCTTGGAGCTAGTTTAAAGCCCGATGGGACGGTGATGGTCAGATGCTGTGGCTCGATGAGAATGTGACCAAGTTGGGTCTTAATGAATGATGGTTTTAAAATTGTTTGAAAGAAATGATTGACATGAATAAATAGGATTAATCACATGTAGCCGGACCTGCACTAAAGTGTGTGAATTCCCATCCACTGCCACAAAGATCCGTGGGTGAGGGGGCAGTGTGGGGTCGTATTGTTGTCGCTAATAGAGAAGGCAATTTGATCTTTGAGTTTTTTATTGTAAAATTAGGAATGTACTAGACTGATTGATGATCTCATGTTTTTTATAAAGCTGTTTTAGGTGATTCTGTTTATTAAAAAAAGGTACTGTTTTTTTATGCTTCTAGGTTAAAACATTGCTGAATTTGATATAAAAGATATTTTTATTTCCTTATTTAATTTCCATTATTTTATTTCATTGCCTAGTTTATGATTCACATTGAAATATGCAACTGAAATGCTGTTAAAGCAGTCGTATGAAAACTTCAAATCATACAAATCCATCCCTACTGGGATGTTGTCTTCACCCAGAAAATGTACAGTGGTGTTGTACAGTGAACGGGGGAGGGAGGGTAAGAAGGAAAAAGGGGGAGAGAGATGTAATAGGGAGGAATAGAAGGAGTCAGATTGACTGTGTGAAAGAAAAAAAAGGGAGAAAGGTTGGACAAAAGGGAGCGAGGTAAAAGGGAAGGGGAGGAAAATGTGTGTGTGAGAAAGAGAGAGGAGGGGAGGGACCACCAGTGTGTGTGTGTGTGTGTGTGTGTGAGAGAGAGAAAGTAAGTGAGCGAGCAAGGGGAGGAGAGGAAAGCAGCAGTGGCAGCGCTGCATCATCACTACTGCCACTACAGCGGAGAGGAGAGGCAGTTTACTGGCTCCCTCCCTGGTCTCTGTCTCTCTCTCTCTCTCTCTCTCTCACACACACACACACACACATATTCATGCACACACACCTGCTCATGCTGGAAGTCAGCCGGCTGCCTCTGAGCCATAGAAGCTTCACAATGAGGAGATCCTGGTGACATTATCCATCACCTCTGGATGTTCTGGCTGCTCGAGACACTGTGAGTGTGTGCTTGTGTGTGTGTGTGTTCATCCCCTGTCAGAGGACCATGGGCGAGGCAGCCACTTTCAGATCCGCTGCTGCTTGTTTGGACTCTCCTGCTCTTGTTTGCTGAGACAACCGTCACTGTCAGCATGGAGGAGTGTTAACATCAGAGCTGCCGGGAATTTCGGCATTGTTTTTCCCTCCCTTTTCCTTTCCTTTTTCCTTTGCACTCAGAGAGCAAAAGTGCATGCCTGGATTTTTCAGTGGCTGCGTGCCGGAGCAGAGTGCTTACCTCAGGATTTGCAGTCAAGGGGGGGGGGGGATGACAAACAGCTGCGAGGGGAGGATGGTTTGCATTGCAGCATCAGACTGGCATCTCTTATTCTACATTCTACATTTTTTTTGCCTTTTGAGTTTGCACAGCGAGCAGCAGCACCGGCAGAGCCTGACTGCGTTTTACATACAACAATGGATTACTGCTACTTTAAGGACAGGCTCCCTGCCCACTGAGGGAGAAAAGATGCTGATTTAAGAAGAACAGGAGGCTTTGTTTTTGGAGCACAAGATGGGACGAGCAACTTCGGGATTAAAAAAAGAGACTTGGATGACAGGATGATGGCTCCCTGTAACTGAAACAGGCCCCCTTGCTTCTCCCTCCCTCCCCCCTCCAATCCAAACATGAACTCTTCCTCCGATGTGAACCAAAGTGGTTCTCCCCCGTTCTGCCTGCTGGGCACTGTTGGTTACTCCCACAGCCTGGATACCTGCGTGCTGGAGGTGGTTGTCATCCTCTTTCTCACCGTGCTCATCATTGCTGGCAACCTGGTGGTGATCTTCGTCTTCCACTGTGCCCCGCTGCTGCACCACCACACCACCAGCCACTTCATCCAGACCATGGCCTATGCCGACCTGCTGGTGGGAGTCAGCTGCCTGGTACCCTCGCTGTCCCTCCTCCATTATCTCCGAGGCCTGAATGAGGAGCTCACTTGCAAGGCGTTCGGCTATGTGGTTTCTGTGCTGAAGAGCGTCTCCATGGCCTCGCTGGCGTGCATCAGCGTTGATCGCTACATCGCCATTACCCGCCCGCTGTCATACGCCACGCTGGTGACGCCATGCCGGCTGAGGGTGTGCATCGTCCTCATCTGGGTTTACTCTGCTTTGATCTTCCTGCCGTCCTTTTTCGGCTGGGGGAAACCGGGTTACCACGGGGACATATTTCAGTGGTGCGCAGACTCCTGGAAGACCAACCCGGGGTTCAGCACCTTCATTGTGGGGCTGCTCTATGCACCAGCAGCGCTCACCGTCTGCTTCACCTACGGGAGTATATTCAAGATCTGCCGGCAGCACACGAGAGAGATCACCCAGCGTCATGCCCGCTTCAGCTCGCAGACGGAGGGCGATAAAGGCGAGCGGGGCGAGCGGTGCGAGGGCTGTCCGGACAAACGCTACGCCATGGTGCTGTTCCGCATCACCAGCGTGTTTTACGTGCTGTGGATGCCGTACATCCTCTACTTCCTCCTGGAGAGCGCCGGGCTGTATCATCACAACGTGGCGTCCTTCCTCACAACATGGTTGGCAATTAGCAACAGCTTCTGTAACTGTCTCATCTATAGCCTCTCCAACAGCGTCTTCCGGAAAGGTCTAGGCCGCCTCTTTAGCCCATTGTTTCCTTCCTGCCTCGGCTGCACAAATGCCAAAAAGGCTCCAGCTCCAGTCAGTCCGCGACCTGACTCTCGGTGCCAAATATGAGTTGCGATGACGATGGATTTGGCTCGGTCACTTTGGCGGCATAGGCCCTCTGTGTGTGCTTGGCTCTCAGCTGCGTAGCATCACACAGGTCTTTTTGGTCCCACATTGAAATGTGTGGAGGACCCCCTGCACGGAGCACGGAGAGGTGCCCGTGCAAATGCAGGCTGGTTGTGTCAAAGGTTGATTTTGTGCAAAGAGAGGCTGAGAAATTCCTCCTGGGTCGTTCTTGAATGCTCTTCACTGCGGTGCTGCTCCTTCAAGGATCACAACCCGGAGACACGGATAAAAGTTTGATATTGGTTTGATATTGATGAAGAAAGTGGACTGTAGGAATAAGATTCAAGTGTGTCAGTTCAGAGGATTTGATAAAAACCTCCTGCCTGCTCTTTTTTAGGAACTCCCAGATGCAAAAAAACAAACAAAAAAGAGGAAAGCTCAACGCGACTTGTGTTGTGCGATCCACTGAAATGCAAATAATACTTTAAAATCTTTTCAAGCCCGACTACAAATTTTCTTGGTTCTTTCAGGGTAGAATTGGGTAATGCAAAAAAAATGTTGACCCTTGAAACAGACTACTGATCTGTTTCCGTTGGGGAGCTCAAGATGTTGAGTGTGTGAAAAATAATTTACCAAGAAGTCATCTGATAATCAGCCCGTGTGTGTCATGTAAAAATGTGTTTCAGATGGACTTTAATCTAATTTCCCAGAGAGAAGATTGAGGTTTATTTCAGAGCTCGTGTGTGTTTTCTCCTCTCTTTTGAAGTGATTAGTGGGAAATTGTTTACACAGTCTCGGGTTCAACAGGAAAATGTTGATTTAAGAATTAGCTTTACTTTCTAAGATGGCCGCTGACTGGAGAGTTTTCCTGCCAGCAGACAGTGGAGTATCCTCATCAGAGAGACAATGAATTGTATTTATTTGGAGAGTTTTATTCTCTGTTCGTGTTTCCTCCTCAGGTTGATCAGCAGTTCTTTGTTAAGCCTCCGGGCTATCTGCCTTTGATCTCAGCTGAAACAGTACACAACTCTTAAATCACGAGCCACGTAGCATCGTAAGATCACCTCCTGACTTGTTGCACAGTCAGTGTCAGTTTTGATAATGAATCTGCTGTCTGCCAGGGTCGACACGGCCTCAATTCAAAGACTTAACTTCATTGTAATCTGTACCTTCGATGCTTGTGTCCCCTCCAGCAACTGATAGCTGTTGTGTAAAGTGGAAGTCCGACCTCAGAGGGATAAGAGGGTCACTGCACTTTTCTGAGAGCCACTGATGGCGTGTGGCTTTTTTCACTTCATATAAATACCCTTCAGAGTTTAAATATTTAAACAGCGACACACGAAACCCTTTGGGAGGTTATTTGGCTGCCCCTGATGTAAAATAGTCCTCCAGGATTACAAATGATTTTGTGGGTAAAGTGTGATGCGTTATGAGACTTATTTGTCCCAGACAAGCAGTCTGACATGCTGCACTGGAGATTGAACCTCTTGAGAAGGAGGAGAAGTGGGTTTTTGTTTTGTTTTTTAAATATATACTTCAGGAAAATTTAAGACCTTAAGATTTCAGATGTAGTGTTTGTTTTTAAAGTCACAATGACATGGCATTTCTGAGAGCGTCTTGCTCCTGAATTTGACATGGGCCTATTTGTGGTTGGAGAAAAAAAAGGAGGAAACTCTACAGGAAGATAGTTCAGAGAAAAACTAAGCCACATACTTTTGTGTCCTTTATTTTCTGGCTGTTTTAATGGTTTGGTCTGGATTCCTTAGATCCAGTGAAGAGCATACAATGGTATTTTCAAGCGCGAAATGCAGAATTTGATAAAAATCAGAATTTTTATTATCTGTTTTACTATCAAACATCATGCTACAGGAATGTATGCGTGAAAACAGCATGCAAATTTTCCAATCGATATATAAACTGCAATAAATGGAACTAAAAATCAAACCACAGTTACTGCTCTGGTGTTGTAATTTGAAATTTGTTGGTTTATTTAACAGTTCACAATCGTAAACATGCTGCAAACGTGCCAGAATTAGCTAAAGAGCTAAAGAACCTTAACTGTTTGGTAACCATGGTAACTAGAGTTCGGACCAGATTTAGGGAAAAAGTCACTGCAGATTAACATTTCCTAAGTCAATGTTCCTGTCTTAACTTAGATGAGAAAATTTGCATCAGTTGCTAGGTAACAAGCATTAAAGTCGATAAGCGACGTTGGATTGACTATTTCGGATTTCCTAACCTGAGATGAGATAGGATTCCTAAAGATAGTTAGGATTTGCTTTTCGTAATCCTATCTTAGATTCCTCCTATCTTAAGTCTTAAGTCTTAAGATAGGAAGTTTCTGTAATATGGCCTGAAGTCAATATTTACTGCACTCCAAACAGCCAACTAACCACGAGCGCTGCTGGTGCATCAATTTCAAATAAGCTGGTCTCAGCTAGCTCAAGCTACATTTGACAAATGACAGTTTTACCTTGATAATATGAATATGAACGAGAATAAACACCTGCTAAGCTAGACTTGCTTCAAGTTTTAGCCTAGTTTAGCTGAGTAGCATTAGCTGCATCTCAGCTTCTGACTAGTGTTGACTAGGCTAATTGATCTTATTTATTGTGGTCAACATATTGAAATATATTAAATTATAGGCCTATATTAAATTATTATGATGGAAATATTTTTAACTGCATATTGTCCTCAGCAGATGCATTTGCCCAGTTGTCATTTGCTTGTAAATGTTCAAATTAACAATCTAAATTTCATTGTGACTTTAAAAGCAGCTAAGGCGACAGGGATTTTTCTCAGTGCATTCCCTTTTAGAGACGCCACATTTCACCACAGGGGCTCAGGGGTCAGATTAGGGTTAGAGTTCAGAGCTTCACTGTAGGACATTTCCGGTGCAACAGGCACACCAGCTGCTGTCAGGCAGATTGAACGTCCCACCGACCCTGCTGCCCCCAATAGGTTCCGTTTATATAACATTTTTCTATGTAACAGTATCTGATATGAAAATGTATTTTCCTGCAAAGTGTTGACATGTTTGATCCCTGCTTGGATCATTGTGAAAGATGCTCCTCCAACATACTTTAACTGCATGATTCTGGGTCAATTTTCCTGTCTCATGATGCTACTAAAAGCAATTTATTGACTGTAGGTCTACTCTTTGTCTTAGCATCCTGACTACTGTTGTGTAACGCAGTCGGCTTATCATGTTTTTAAGATTTCCTGTTTGCAGTTCATGTCAAAAACAAGAAGAAGAAACCTTCTGGCATGCCTATTTTTTTTTTTCTCCTGATGCTGTTGTCAGGACATAATGACGCATTTATGCAAAAATAGGTTTTATAAGGAACTTAAAATCATTTGAAGCTACACAATCAGAGTGTGACAATTCTTAAGCATCAAAGTTTCAATTAACGCACAAATACAGTGAAAACACTTAAAATATTTGCAGTTTTGTGTTATTTTTTTCTCAACAGTGGGAGTCAGTGCAATACAGTTTGCTGGTGGTGTTCCCTCAAATCACAACAAATCAATAATAGTAGAAGAAAAATCACAATGGAAGGGCTATAATTCTCTTGAGCCATTTGTGGTTTGAACAAATTACTTTGAAAATATGCTGCACATTATTGTAAATAAGGAGTTATTATCACGTGATTGAACTGAGATATTCTGATTAGTGTCTATTAAATTGATTTGGTACCAAAAATCCTTAACATGCACTATCAAACTATTTTTGTTAATATTATTTAAAGCAGAGTTTGTGAAGGCCCCTTTGAAAATCTAATTTAATATATAGAATACAGGATGGTAGTATTATTTAGGATTGCATTGGTTGAATCCTAACTCCTCATCTCCACTGGATTTGTCTGTGTTAAATCAATGCAGTAACAGATACTTTATGGTTATAGTGTACTGGTGTAGTGTACTCAAAGAAAATCATAGCATTCCATCCCAGGTCTCAGAGACTCCAAAAACTAACAAGAAAAACAAGTTATTGTTTATTTACGTACAATACAAAGTCGATAACAAATGAACTGCATTGCAAAAGTCACGTCCCTGCAAAATGTGGTTCTGCGTAGCTATGATAAATAAAGTTTATTTGTATAGCACTTAGCAAAGCAAACGTTACAAAGTGCTTTACAACAATCACAGAAATTAAAATGCACAGAAATGTAAGAATAAAACACAAGTAGTAGATAAAATGAAGCGAAGTGAAGTCCGACATCAGAAAGAAAAAATACTGAATAGCTCAAAGATAAGTAATAAAATATACCTAAAACCTTATATTTATATTTACATAAAGCCTTTCGATAAAAAGAAGTCTTTGAAAGTGGCTTAAAAGAAGATATTGAAGTAGCGAGCCGGAGTTCCTACGTGTGACGTTGTGATTACTTGTAAATCTTCAATTACTGTAGCTTAGGAGCTAACTGGTAACGTGCTAGCTGGTCAACTTTTGGACAATAATTTTTCACAGTTCATTCAAAAGACATATTTGCACCATTGACTCCGTTACAGTTTGCACTTCAGCAGAAGAGGATTATATAAAACATGGATTTATCGTGCAGCACAGTCTTACTTTAATGGTTTGCTATTGGACAGCGTTGTTACTTTCACCATAGCTGAACTTGACATGAAACACTTGAGTGGATTCACTGTGAGCGATATTGAACTGATGATTTTGTGGATAATTTTTGCCGTAATAAAAGCTGTTGTTTCTGAGCCCTAATTCTGAATTTTTGGCCGTAAACCCAAAAAGCAACCATTTAAAATAGAACAGGTTCATGACTGTATACTTAAAAACAAAAAATCTGACTTCTGACTGCACAAAAAGACAGTGTTTTAAGGGGTTAAATCAGTAATTCACTAAATCGGTAATTTCCTGGATTAAATAATTTCAGGCAGCATTCATTCTTAACTCAGTAATTCTACAGTAACAGTGCATTACTGTATTCTGATTACTGTAATTTGTTTGTGGGTGGCTTTGATGCCAGACTCTACAGAGTCGGGTAAAAAATCTTCTCCACAAAAAATATAAAATCGTGTGTGAAAACAAAAAAATGTTTGTAGTCCGGCAGGTAATTTGTAGCATGATGATAATGTTCCGACAGAACCAGCTCAGATGTTTGTTCGTAATGTGCCGACTTTAATCCGTCTGGATGTAATGCGTTCCTCCGGCTCTGTCTCCGGTGTTTCCCTCTGCTGAGAGTCCTGCTTTGTTCGGCTCACATGACTGCTTCTGTATCAGCCAACTGCTCGCGTTGTGTTCACATGACGTGTGTTTGATGCAACTGATTGGGCTCACATGAAAGTTATTGATTGGGAGAGTACCTTATACAATGTTGAATTGTCCCGATGAAGGCTGTCCTCAACACCACCATGTAGCTTTGACATCACTGAGGGATGCTGTTGTTGATCACTACTTTCAAATAGTAGTGGTTTCTAATCCAATACTAATATTTCCAGGCTGAAGTTTTGTCGTGAACTGATCATTTGATAATTTCCATGCCTACAAAAGTCTCTGAAACTGTTTTTATTTCATCACTGAGCACTAAAACTAAAACCAACACATTGAGACTAACACATTTTTTGGGGGGGATCAGCAGCTTGTTACGAAATGCTGACTTTGATTCAACACAGTAATTTATAAATGTATATTATATAAGCAAAAAGGTGAAAAAAAAAACAATGAAAGAAACTGCATTCAAGACAGAGCCTCAAGATCAGGTGATAAAGTGGGACCCACCATAAGCCCCCCATCATATAGGTGATGCAGAGGTGGAAGAAGTACTCAAATCTTTTATTTCTGTTAAAGTACTTTTACACTGTGAAAATACTCCACTACAATTAAATGTCCTGCATTAACTTAAGTAAAAGGATGTATTATGTACTCAAAGCATCAATAGTAAAAGTATTCATTCTGTAAACTTGTTCCTACTGTTTTGTGTGATGTTTTTATTCATGTGTATGTTACATTTGCTGTGGATGTTTAAGGTTGTGCTAATTCTAACTACTTTGCGTACGGTTGAGTAGATTCATCTAAAGAAATCTTATTCTGTAAGATCATCCGTCACCATCTTCATCCCAGAAAAACATCCACTGATGTTCCAACTAATCCGAGAGTTTTTAAAGATTTAAGTAGGAGAATTTTCTGAACACCTAAAGGAACGCTTCATCCTTCACTATATCAGAATATACTGCTTTAAATACATTAAAGCGAAAATCTAAATAATATAAATGAAACGTTGTAATAAAGCTGATCTAATCACTGAATGTGTAACAGTGCATACAGAGGTGTATTACACTCAGCTGTGTTCACAAACTTTATTGTTTTTTTTTCCTCTGATCTTTAGGTCTGCAACTAACGAAATTATTTACTTTATTGAATAATCTGCCATTGTTAGTCAACAACACATCAAAAAGAAATGCCTGTCACAATTTGGGTTTAGCCCACTGTGGTGTCTTCAAATATCTAGTTTTGCCTGACTAACAGTCAAAAAGTCAATTTACCATCATTTAAAACCAGAGAAGTTTTGTCATTTTTGCTTAAAACATCAATATTGTTTCTGATTGATTAATCAACTAATTTGGCCGATATCAGCCCAGTATATATTCGTCCAAACCAGTTTATCCGCTGCATAAAGTGTGTAGAAATCTGATTTTTGTTTAAACCTAGAAACTCAAATTGTTTCAGGTAATGAGTTATTTTTCACAGTCAGGTCTCTTATTACTTTACACTGCACTGTCTCAAATAGTTTGCACTTTACATCCTGAGTGTGTGATTGTTTTTGTGATTCTTGAAAACTCAATGGAAGCTGCTTCCCGCGTCACATTGGTTTTGTTGTGTGGCACAGATGGATCCCACGGACCGTCTCCTCTCCACATCTTTGATCCCCTGATTTAAGAACACGCCATGTCAAAGTTTATGTTTTTATTTTCTTGTGGGAAAATCGTGATGTTGTCAGACTCCGGGCTGCAGTCGAGAGTTACACAGAGCCTTGATCTCCCGGGGGAAATGCCTTTTCACAGAGGCCAACAGTGCCAAATTTGGACCAGGATTGAAACCAGTGAGGGGCAGAGGGGGGAGGTGGAGTGCTAAGGCTTAGAAATGGGTGAGATTTCATGTATTTAGCTTGGAACGACCCAACTCGGCTCTCCTCCGACCAAACACTCTTTTCCAACGTGTGACGTCTGCTGGCACCGTTGTGTATTCTTGAACTTATTTGTGTCCTGTTAAAAACCTGTTTTCATCAAATGGTCTGTATTTTGGGAGTACTGAGCAATAAACGTAAGGTAATAGTGTTGAATTTAAGTAGGTAATGTAGGTAATAAGCCAGTGCCATGGTATGAACGAGGCAGACTACCATCTGCCTTGATACTGTTCAAACTAACGTGCTGGAAATGTAAATTAAACTGATTTTTTTGTGGCCAATACTCAAAATAATCTTCGTGTATCAACCCCAACAAACAAAAAACACAATTCAGCAACGATCCAAATTAGTAGTGTTCAATTATTCCAGCTAAAAGCGTGTTTGATCGCACACTTTGATGAAATGTAACGGGTACAATAATTTAAGGTTACAGTTAAGTTCAGTCCTATAGGCTGCCAGCATCGGTGTTGTTCGGGTGAAGGTCGGGTTGTTAGCTTCTACTTGATATGTTAGCTCGAACGCTAATCACAGGAGACGAGGCTGTTTAAACAACAAACTCACGTGGAGAGACGATGAAATGATCGGCTCCTAGTTCAACACATCTAATCAGGATCGGATCGGACCAGAAGCTCCAGGCAGACCTCCAATGAGGGGGCATGTTCTTCATCTTCACAGTAATTTCTTTTAATTTTGAAAATTAGATCACTTTATCAATCCCTTATGCTTTAATCTGATCAATTTGTATTCTATTATTCTACAAATTTGTGTTGTTTGTGTAATAAAACAAAGCAAAAAGAAACATCACGGCTGTAACATTTATCTTACAAGATTAAAATTACCGACTGGTGACATTTTTTTGCAGCGTGGTCTTGTGAGCGGCTGCATTGTTGATGTTTGGGAACCTGGGCGATAAGAAAGGTGGAGGTCCTATCTGTAATCAGAGAGAAGGAGGGGAGTGAAAACAGCCTGTTCATGCAGCCGGTTATTCTTGGAGTCGAGGAAATGACCCTGGAGCCACAACGACTCACCTGACTGCAATCACACACACATGCAGAAGTGTGGAGACACAACACAATATAAATGCAAAGATACACCACAGACATAAAGACTAAAATTACATCCTGTAAACAGTTCTGAGAAGCAGTTAACCTTAAGTTCAGTGGAGCAGATCCCCCAAACACAACATTTGTTGATGTTCAAGTGACAGTTGAAGTTTCCCCAACCTTAACCTTATCAGGATCATGTTTACTGCCAAGTACATTTTCACATACAAGGAATTTGCATTGGTGTTTTTGGTGCTTGGTGAGAGAAAAGGAAAAGACAAGTGCTAAAAAAAAAAAAAAAAAGTCAAGGATTATAAATATAAAATAGAAATATTTGCAATTTTAAAAAAAGAAAAGAAAAAGTGAAACATATTAGAGCTGTTTTCGTAATGTACGAGGAGGATGGAATGTCAAGTCAGTTTTGAATACTAGTTGCAGCGCCCTTTCAAAATGTGCCTGTTGAGCTCTCTTGGCCACCGTAGAAAACAGTCAGCAGTACCACAATATACAACCAAAGGCTGACATGCGAACAGAATACCTGTAAAAAAATGTACAAAGAGGTGGGGGAGAGGGCGAACCCAACCCCTGACTGGCCATAATGCAGCTGTTTTCTATTGATTTAATCTAATAATGTTTTTGCCGAATAACAACGTTAGATGACACATGGTGTCAGTAGTAAACTGGGGGCGTGTCGACCGCCGTCTACTGTAAACTTTGTTTTTGAGATCTACTTTTCTCTTTTTTTTAACAGACAGATTGAAAGAAGCATTTCTCGCTTTATATTTAAATAGCCCAATGTCTCAATTTGCCTCATGAAGCTTTACAATCTGTACAGCATACGACACCGTTTTGTCCTATGGGCTTCGATTGTGGTTAAGGAAAACTCCCCAAAAACCCACTACCAGGGAAAAAGTGAAAGAAGATCCCTCTCCCAGGATGTTGTGTGTACAGAACATCAAAAAATCACAGTACATACCAACACATTCTCACTCCCAGTTATGCTCGTGATATGCGAACGTGGTTTTTTCTTCAAATTTTGAAACCTGCATTATCTTTCCTCAACGTTCATTGGTAAGTTAAACAAATTACACTTCAACAAATCATCACAAATCGCAACCAACTAAACAACTGAAGTAGTTGGGGACTTGTAAATGTTAAACAAAAACAAAAAAAAAAGAAAACGATTGAAAAAAACATAAAATGGCTCCATGCAGCTCGTCCAGTGTAATCCAAGTCTCCGGGAGCCCTGAGATCCCAAATTGATTTGACTTGGATTGTGCCGGACGAGCTGTATGGACCATCTACTTCAGCTGTTTAGGAGAAGGCTGTGAAGCTCCAGAAATGTTTTGTGGATGAAGAAACATCACCCGACTTTCCATCGGCATGAGTAGATCAATTCTGTTAGTTATTAAACGCTCAAAAAGGTCTTTGAAAAGATGAGGAGCGTAAAATTTCCTTACTTTCAGGTATATAGCTCGCAAGAGTGCACAAGCGCTTCTTTTCTGTACCTTATGCAGTTTTGTGCGGAAGACAAAAATAGAAATCATTAATAGCAGCATGATGTCATCCTTGCCCTTGCATTTATGTTTGTGTGTGTATGTGTGTGTGTGTGAGAGAGAGAGACCCTGATAGCCAGAAATAGACAATATAAACACTGATGATTATCACGGCCAAAGGAACACTGTGCTGCAAAAAATATCTGCCATCATTGTGAAAGCAGCTCCCAAACATCCATAAATCATACATGATTACCACATGATTACCTGCTCTAACATGTAACATTTTCACTGTGCGGGTGAATATAATTTGCCTCATTGTGCTGGCAGATTAAATAAAGAATATTTACATTTTTAGCAGTGTACGGTCTGGAGCTCTGCAGGTCTGCGGTGGGAACCTCTGATACAGAAAGCTGAAATTCCTCAGCTTCCCTCTCTGTTCATTACCCTCACTTCCTGTCATTCTTCTCCCTCGCTCTCCGTCTCTCTGTTTAAACAATAGTCAATAATTTAATAACGGTAAGATGCCTTTTTATTTTTTGTTGTTGTTGTTTTTACTTAAAGTCTTGTGTCCTATGAAGTCCGGTGTAGTTGTGAAAATGTTTTCAGGCTGGATTTTAAGTTTGTCATTAGGGAGACACTGAAGTTGTTACATCAGCAGGAACTCGGTGACCAGATCTAGTGTGGAGGGAATTTAACTAGATTACATTACTGGACAATTTACCCTGAGTGAAAGTACTCCATTTTTTTCTTTTTCTTTTTTTTTTTTTAAATTAAATTTTATCATGATGCGTCCGCAGCATGGCCCGAGGCATCATGTCTTCGGGTCGTCTGTCCGTACGTCTCGTTCTTGTGAACGCGATTTCTCAGGAACACTTTGACGGAAAGTCTTCAAATTTAGCTCAAACGTTCGCTTGGACTGGAGGATGAACTGTTTGGATTTTGGTTGTCAGAGGTCAAAAGGTCAAGGTCACTGTGACCTATTAAGCACATTTTTAGTCATAACTCAAGAATTCATACGCTCATTATGACAAACTGTATTGATTGTATAGATTTTCACACGCAACATCCATATTTGAAGCATTGTAGCCCACCACAAGCTCATTGATTTTGTTCTTATTGAGCTTCTGGTGATTGTTGTTGCACCATGTGACCGAGCTATATTATATGATATTATATGAGTCTGGACAGACATGGATGTAAACTGCGACTTCACTGGTGCGCGGAGGCGTACAGCCTCAATTAATTGATTCTAGTTAGATTTTTTTTAATTTAGTTTTGTCAAACAGAAGATTGACAGTCATTCGTCTAATTCGAGTTGACAGCAGGTGACTTTCAAACGTCTATGAAGTGTTGAACAATGCAAGGTCTGTTACAGGACAAAGATCATGACCAGGTTGCATTTTGTGTGACTTCAGTTGCTTTGCAAAGTATATCAAAAATAAGTACCTATATAGAAGAAATGGAAGTCTAAATTAAATGTCACAAAATCCTTTGTTATGGGAAACAATGAAAATCTGGAAGCAGATAAAAATATACATTAAAGCTCCAAGTATCTATATGAACGCCCCGATTTGTGAAAATCATTCTTTGGGTTGTGAGGTTTACGATAATCCTGCATCAAGCTTTTGCAGATATTTTGCAAATTTGAGATTATATTAGGAAGCATATACCTAACTTTGAATCACTCGACAAGACGATAAATAAATATGATCCTGCTCCCCGCGGGACAGTTTCCCTTTTTTATTGGATCCTTCAGAGCAGAACTCTGTTGAATACAGCAGGACTCAGGCAGGGGTGGGCTGATGAACTGGTTTTAGAAATTAAAGATGAGGTCTGGGATGAATGTTTAAAGGGTGTATATCATTGTTCAGTAAATGTTAGACATAATCTCATACAGTTTAAAATGTTACACAGACTCTATTATTCCAGGGAAATGTTGCATACTGTAGCTTTTGTGCTGATGTCTCACCTGTTTGTAATCAACGTAAGTCATGATTTTTTTTGCCATTTAAGCCATTTTTTCTGGTCATTAACTTTAACATAAATTAGAAGAGCATTTTTCATTGTTCCTCTGAGGCGTTTTGGAAACATTGGGAGCCTGATCCACTTTTAGCTATTCTCGGAGCAACTAGCTCTTTATCTTCTGCAAATAAGTATGGAAAAATGGCTGTTTGCTTTGGACTGGTGATCGTAAAAAAAAAAAAGAAGAAGTTATTCCTGTGAATGTGGAAAATTGAAGTGCCCACGTATGATTTATGGCTGGGAGAAATGTCAAATACGCTACACCTGGAGAGACTGAGACTCTATAATGAAGATAGAGGAGGCATGTTTGATGAGATATGGGACCCCTTACTGAAACTTTTTCAGGGTAGAGACTAATGTGAGTGCAAGTAAAGCATCATACTGTTTATGCTTCTTTTATTCTTCACTATGTATACCTATGCACTGCTGTGTATTTAAAGGGGAATTCTGGTATAGTTTATATATTGGGATGTGTAAACGATTCATACTTACCAAAAGTTTTGGAATTGGTCCAGTAAATAGTCTCAGCCGATAGCCGCTACACACCTGCAACGGCTGCAACGTAATCCTTAGGGGCAACTCCGAGCGTCAAAGTTACGTCCACTGAAAGTGTTTTTTCTTGCCTCTCAGTCTGAGATTGTTTCTCTAAGTGTCTGAAAACATTACGGAAAGGATCCGACAGCGATAGTCCTCATTGTTGGAGTAAAATCCTCTATGTTTAATCTGAAGCACAAGTCTCGTCTGAGGAGAAGTCTCATTGTCAAAATCTCGTGAGATGTGAGTTGTTGCAGGAAGACGACTGTAGAGACGTGAGTGAAAGTTGGAGAGAGGAGTTTATCGAGAGGGACTGCCCTCCAGACTTTATTTCCAAAGTCATGGCTGAATATTTAGCTTATTTTAACAGTCTAGATGAGCAACAACTGCAACAACTCGCCTCTCGTGAGATTTCATTGTGAGACTTCTCCTCAGACGAAGAAAAGCTCCACTGCCTTTGCGTGAAAACAGCCTATCTTGCTCGGTTTTATTCCTGTTATGTTCCTAAAAACAAAACAATGAATATATTTTTTTTTTTTTAAAACCTTCGAAGAAGAAAGTCCTTTTCCTTCTACAAGTATCACACAGAACTACATATTACACACAAACACATCACTATAGTCGGAGCATCTGGCCCAGTTTCAGTACTGACTGCACTGTACATGGAGTGCCATTAACAACAATCACGCTGTCGTTGTGTTTTTTGGATTTGAATAAAAAGCCCAATGCTGCCATCTCTTTTGATAATCTGATTTATTTAACAAGCGTCAGGTGTGTGTGTGTGTTTGTGAAATCTGCACCGAATCCTGTCGGAGCGAGTTACAAAACAGGAGAAAAACAGAAGAACAAGTGAAGTTTGAATCAATGAAGTAAGGTGTTATTTTAAAGCATTTTTCCTGAAGTGGCCTGTTAGCATTCCTAACATTCAGGCTTCCCACTGCAGCAGCAGCAGCAGCTGGCTCCGGCTCTCAGTTTAAACGAGGCGTGTTAACAACCCTAACGAGCCATTTTAGGAAAAAATAAAGGATGACTAGAAACTTTAATGTTAGTGTGTCCTAAAAAAAAATCCCAAACATCTGCGTGGTTTTTGATTTGCAGTTTGTTTGGAGGCTGTTGGTTACAAAGTGTCTCTACTTGAGCGCACATGACGGCAGCTTTAAAGGGACAAGAGAGAGAGAATTCCTTCTTCACTTTTTCCATGTCAGCTCTCCAGTCACACCACACGCCTGCTTATTACCAAACTCATATCTCCAACATATCGACTTTCAGGGACAAATAAACAAGTCTTGGTCATACCGAAAGCTCAAGGGTTCGTAGAGTCCTATGAGCTCGGCTTATCAGAAACAAAAACATGAAAAGTGTAAATAGGATTCTTTATGTCGGAGATGCAATGTGAGGATAGACGCAGTAATGCAGCTGTAATATCAATCCAAACACATCATATATAATATTTAAACACTTGACAGGGAACCTTTTTCTGCTGAATGAGTGTTTTTACTTGATGTAATGCAGGACTTTTACTTGTGTTTTGGATACTCTACTCCATACAATACTTCTCCCACCACTGGATGGATGTGACCTGACTCTTCTGGTTGAATCGTCAGTACACAAGATGAGACGCTGAGCTGAACAAGCAGCACTCCATTGAAATAAAATGTCAAATGTAAACAATTTGGTCTAGACTGAAACATCTGGATGGATAGCCAGAAGTTTTTCGTAAAATGTGACGAGCAGGAAATTAATTACATGTTTGCATTTTCAGGATGAATTGTAATAACCTTGGTGATATTATGAACTTTAGTTTGTCCCGTTAGTTGCAGAGATATGCAGTAGATTTGTTGTCGGGACAAAACACACAACATTACTGCGAGGAAGAAGGAACCAGTTTGAACATTCTGACTGAAGACTACTGAAGCCTCTTAATTTAAGAATGTTTAAAGAGGACTGTGGATTATTTCCCCCATGTCTTGTAGTCATGTTAAGAGGGATCACTTAACAGCCGGCAGCGATGGAAGAACTACTCGTAATTTAGATGAATTTTTAGTACTTTTCTGTTAAAAAAGATTAGGTTTTTCCTTCTTTGAGCCTCGATCCTTAAATGAGAATTTAGAGGGCAAATGTGTCTTTGGTGGAACTGCGAACAACTCAGACCTCTTAATCTAGAAAGTGTTTTTTGGTAAGGGGTTACAAGCCAAAAATAAGATTGTCTTTTAACTAGAGACAGAGGCAAAACACAGCTTTTCAGTCTGTTAGTCCTTAACTGAAAAGTAACTATACCTCTGTCGTTGAGTAAAAGGATAAAGTAGCAGAAAGCTGGACTACTCAAGTAAAACACAAATACTGTATTTAAGGTACATCTGTATGCACGTGCAGTACTTGAGTCAAGGTTACCCCGTACCACTGATTGCCAGCTTGGACAGGAGGAATGATTAAACCATCCAATAACCCTTTTAAAATACATATAACATGTATTATAATAATCCAAACAAGGCTTCACACTGCAGCACGGACATAAACAGACACAAACTGACTAAATCTGGCTTTAGCACAGCTACATGTGGAAGTCTGATAAAGAGTGAGCCGATGGGGTAACACTTCCAAGGTATAAACACTGCAGGCGAACAACCAGCGTAAGTACAGAGCCAAAAATAGCCGGGACGACTGCCCTTTGAGGGTTTCTACACAGTTAATAATGAGTCTTTTCATCACTGTTAAACTCACATTCCTTCTGCCAAGCTCGACAAATTAGATTGTTGTGCGGCTTTGGCAAAGGCAGACCACAGCTGTCACATTAACAAAGCTGTTTTCACATTGAATTGATTTGAATAAATCCCGTAATGACGCTCGGCGCAGTCCAAGTTCACGCCACGCTGGTCTGCAGCGAAACCACATTAACCGCTCCACTGTTTGTTTTCTTTTCCTGACTTGAGCTTACATGAGGATACCATTTTGACATTTGGACCTAAAAACATTTTGCTAACATTCTTCTCACAAGTATCTGACAATGGAACGTGTTCAACAAATAATATCTACCGAGTATCATCAAACACTCAGCTGCCTGTTTGTAGCAGCTCCACAGATTGTGTAAAAATAAACCAACTGAAATATCTATATTTTATATTGTTATGTTTAGAAGCATTAATACTTGAATTGCCATGACTTTAACATTTATAATATAGGGTTGAAAGCAACACAGAAGCTGCAAATATCTCTCAGATTGGCTCATTTTTCTGCAGCTTCAGTCCTTCATCAGGATGCATTCAGACACATTACAACCATGTTTGGTAGCACTGAGAGCCCAGTACACCAGTACTCGGTACACCTAGTAGTGTAGTCCTACGGAAAGCGGGAGAAAATAGTCGAGTCAAGTTGGTCATCTGTTCTGTCAGACGCCTGTAAAATGGACAAAACTGCTGAAAACATATTCTACAGCCATGCTAGCAGCTCTGTGAGGCTGTAATTGAGCTAATGCTAAGCCCACAATGACAACAACAACATGCTGATGTTAAGCAAGTATAATGTTTATGGTCACCATCTTAGTTTAGCGTGTTAAGGGCATGTGAGGGCATTCAGCAGGGCCACAGACTGGGGACCCACACGGCTGCCACCAGACTGCCAATGATGTTAGGAGTCATGATGACCTCTTCCTCTGTGACCTCCATAGACCCAGTGAAAACGGCGAGGCATGAACACTGGACTTCAGGGGAGCCCCTTAGTTTTTCAATAAAGTAGCTCCTTGGGGTTCAGGGACAGAAGGGTCGGGACAGGCTGGTATAGCCAACAGAGGGACTGGAAGGCTGCAGGCTTATGAACCCAAACCTAATTGAGCGGAGTGCAGGCTGAGCAAACTGGATGTAGCTGACTGGTGGTTAACAGGCCTGGGGAAGGCTGGAGGCCAGCATACTGGATGCTAGTAAGCTTAGATGCAGGCTGGAAGCTAGAGGGCTGGATGCTAGCAGGCCTAGGTGCAGACAGAAAGCTACAAAGTCCTCCTACCTGGGTAGCAGTTTCTTCAACTTGGGCTTTGAAGACACTTCCCGTCGTGCCAAAGGCTGCGTCTTCCCTACTGGAGGCCATTTTACTGTCATTGCGAAGGCACAAGAGGTTCACCTCATATAGATCCTCTGAAAAATCTACTGGGTCCATTATGACCAGTTCATTGTGTCACGACAAGAAGAGCAGGACCCAAATGCAGATTATGGAGCTGATACAGGTTAATGTTGTAATCACAAAAATGAGATTCAAAGCTTACGGGGTGATCAGGCAGGTAGTCGGGTAACAGAAACCTGAATACAAAAGCACAAAAAACAAAACAATTTCGATGAACTGGCAGAGGAACGTGTGCAGGGTTGATGAGGGAGAGTGGATGGAGTCGGCCAGGTGACTGCAAAGTAAATATAAAGGATCATGACCTCTTTCCTTCCTCTGTTCCTTCCATCCTAATTTGCTTCCTGCTATCCTTGCTCCCTTACTCTCCACCACAGGCGCCGATTTATGTTTTTGCCAGTGGGTGCTGACATTAAGTGAATACCACCAATGATGACTATCACAAGGTGGTAATTGGTGGTGGAGGCCTAATTAACTCATCTGTGGTGCTATCGTGACTCCTGCTGTCCGTGTTGATGCTGTTGCTACTAAAGGGATCATTCTTGGTGAAGGACTCACTTTTACTGTCTTTACATGTAGCAGCTCTTGGTTTCTTAATCACAAATTTGTCCATTCTCACCAGCCCACCATTTTTTTTTTCACATACAGTGTATCGAGCTACAGAAACGTTGGTTTAGCTGACTCCAAAAATAATTTTACGTTGGTAGTTTATGTGACTACGGCTCCTTTACATACACATGCACAGAACTGTCACCATTTTATTTGGATAATGCTATTCACAGTTAAGATGTACACCAATAATAGTTATAGTAGAATAAACTTTTCAAAGAATTTTCAAAGATGCAGTATTTATATATTTATGTATGTAGGCCGATTTTATTTATTTTTTGAACTGCCTTCCCCGTGGGTGCTCGAGCACCGGAGCACCCATGTGATCGGCGCCTACGCTCTCCACCCCACACCCCCACCCACCCCAAAAGCAGCAGAGTCGGGGGTTAAATCCATTATTCAGCGAGGCTTCGCTGCTGCACACAAACACAGCATCAATAATGGAACCAGCAGCTAATTAATCATTAAAAACAGCAGGAGCGTAATCTATGGACCACTGGGAAGAATATGCAATGTGTGTTTCAATGATGTTGTTGGGATGAAACTCCGTTCAGTCACATCATGGGGACTGTAGAACAAGCTGGTGCCCACAAAGTGAACTGTCTTATGGATTTAGACTTTGTAATGGAGATGGTTGAGTTTGCGTGGGAGGCAGGTAGTCGGCTTTTCTTCCTGCCTCTATAATCGTCACACCACCATCTTCCCTCCTCTATCTGCTAATGTAGGGAGTGTTGCCAGGAGACTCCACATGCAAACAATCATCTCCTGTCGTGATTTGTGCGCAGTGCAGGATCTGAGACACATGGATATCAGTCTGCTGGTTTGTAGTCCGCTTGAGGGGTCAACTGCACTTTGCTATTGGTTGTAGCTGCGACCTCACCAGTCAAAGTTCGCCAATGTGCTTCGCCACCAGAAGGGAACGTTTTTTTCACTTCGTCGCTCACATAGAATGGAAGTAAACGTGAGGCGAATATTCGTGTTCATTTCGCGTATGTGCGACAGTACCCTCAATGTACCGCCTTGTAACTTGTATCTGTGCAGTGCCTCTAGAAAAATGGGTGACCGGCGAGGCAGATCTTTTAAGTCTAGTGTTTTGTAATTTGACACGACACAGGAATCAAACAGGCCTTTTTTTTCCTTATCCACTGCTTATCTCAAACATGAGGGAATTTTAAGGCCACTTCATGGGTTATATTCCTTTCAAATCCATTTAAAAAAAATGCAAAGATACTAATCTTTAAACAAGGCTATTTTTCTAAACATAATAATGATCATTTTACTTTTTGGAGACATGAAAGCAGCACCTTTGGAAGCTGGTTTGAACTGCATGTTAAAACTTTAAGTTAAAATTCTCCGTGACTGAAAATCCCACTGGCCGAGTTAAACATGAATAAACTTGAAAAAGCAACCATGAGATGATGTTAAGTCTTTTTTTTTTTTTTTTTTTTAGT
>JBBPCS010000386.1:3617905-3630011 GCA_037974645.1 Hollardia meadi | reverse complement strand
CAACAACAACAACAACACAAAGACTGGCTGTACTGGGCTCTGACGTGTGAATGTGTAACACAATGAATAAATGTGCGTGACAAAGACAACGTGTGAGCAGTCAAGATTAACAAGTTCAATAAAAGCTTCATCACTAAAAGAACATTCTCTCTTTTCAGTTCAGCTGTTCCTTTGTCACATTTAACGTTCAAGTTTTTAATCATCTGATGCTTTCGGGTACAGAAAGAGGTATAACTATACATCTTAGCTAGGTATGTCAAATATTTTCACTGTAGAACTCTTGATTCCAAAAAAGTCGGGACGTTGTATTAAACATAAATAAAACAGAATGTGATCATTTGAGGATATCCTTTATAATCAATTGGAAACAGTACAAAGACAATATATTTGTTTTACCTCATCAACCTCATTGGTTTTTGTAAAAATATGCTTATTCAGAATTTGATGCCAGCGACACATTTCAATCAAGTTGGGACGGGGGCAACAAAGGACTGGGAACGTTGTGGAATGCTCCATAAACACCTGATCGTCATAGATGATTCGGACAAATTCACATTTTCACCTGATGATACTGCTTGATCAAAAGGATCATCTGCATTGTTCCAAAGTGCATTGTACCACAAATGTTAACCTCATCGTGCTGGAGGCAAAATCACAGGATCACCAAAGTCAAAGCACTTCATCCTCTGATTTTTAATGAATGTTCAAAATTTCATGACAATCCGATAGTTGTTCAAATATAGTCTTTAAGTCAGGAACAAATGACCGACCGACCGATCTAAAGTGCTGCTAGTGTGGCTGAAAGTCAGTATGTGGTTC
This sequence comes from Hollardia meadi, assembly GCA_037974645.1. Lineage (NCBI taxonomy): Eukaryota > Metazoa > Chordata > Actinopteri > Tetraodontiformes > Triacanthodidae > Hollardia > Hollardia meadi. Next base: position 3,629,192 of record JBBPCS010000386.1, on the reverse strand, counting down.
ATGGACATTGTTCAATGCAATGGACAAAGGAAATGGAGGAGCTGTTGTACTGGCTGCTACAGATCAAATTGCACTGATTGTGACGCAAATGGTTCTTGTTAAGAAATACCTACTTTTTTAATAATGATATTTGGTTTTTGCTCCTATCCAGAGGTCATTAAACTCCAAGATTTAAATGATTTTTGTGTGTGAACTTAGTCGAATACCTTGAGAGCTACTTGGAGCTTGGCGGTTCTCTTAGAGTTCCCGGTGGCCTGATAGGTGGTTCCCTGGATGTCCACAGACATGGTGAAGACCGGAGCGTGAACTGGGCCGGACTGGGACAACAGGCGGTACTGGAGGCCCGGGTGGATCTGATTCAGACGCATCAGAGCATTCATGGGGTGGTTTGGATCCATCATCCTCCAGTCCAGGACTGAAGAAGAAGAGATGTATAAGTTAACTGGGTTTGTTTTTCAGCATTATGGTGTATAAAACCCCCTAAACATGTATTATTTTCACATTGCCTGGAGGAATAGGTTAACCGTCACAGAGCCACTGAGCAAGGCAGTTAAACCTGTCCATAAAGGCACAATCTGAAGTAAATTGTGTTTGTAAACACAGTTTGTCTGAAGTGACGAAAACATTTGCCAACTCATCTTGTACAAATACCTTTTGTAACTTCTAGATCCAATTAAACGTCGTTTTTAGAGATCACATAAAACTAAGTTTATATTACAGCTAAACTTTATAGTTAAACTTTAACACGCAAAACCTCTGGTAATTATTTCAAATTTTAAGGAAAAAAGGTTAACCATGTCAAACCATAAACACTGCATCTCTGTTACAAGTGAGACATAAAAATAAAATAAATCAAAAACTGCCAGACAAAATGACATTATGTTAAACTAAACATGAAGGTAGTTGAAAATACAATCAAAAACCAGCAGATCCGAGGTAAACAAACAAGCGAAGAAGAAGTCATAGCAGACAAATTATTCCAGTCTGATCGAGCTTCATGGTATGGTCCTTTAAATATTGTCATGGTGCAAAAACACACGTTTTTAATGTTTCACATTTTGCTCAACATATTCAAGCGTGCGCTGAAAAAATGACATGACACATAAAACCTAAAAACACAGGCTGAGCTCTTGCACGCGAACACCAGTAAAGGTCAATTTCTATCAATAAAGTAAGAGTAGTAAGTAATAAGACAGAGTGCTTACTTCACTCATGAATACAGAACCAGGCAGTCTCAGAAGCCATTTCATTGGCTGCACTCTCTTCTCTGTTAATAACCAACTGATGAGACCGCCATGACCGACACCGCCCCTCGTGTTACACTGATGACACTTCACACCTCCACACTGAACATGAGGAGCGCTCTCCATTTCCCCCGAGCTCATGAGCACTAATATTTCACAGATGAATTGAAAATGAAACTGTGACACTTGGTGACATCTATTATAACAAAGCTGCCAGCTGTATCCTTAATAAATGTTGTTTTTTCTCTCTCTCCTGCTTTAAGCCCATCTTTGCTACCTGTGGTTTCAAGATACAAAAGATTTGTTTTATTTGGTTCGGTTTGTAAACACTTTGGAATAACGTTGAATCGAATACTGTTACTGCAAAATCGTCTAATAATGTCAGTGGCCTCCACACAGCATGTAATATTTACAGTAACAGCATTTGATGTTGCCAGTTCTATAAAGGAGGGGATTTATTCTAAGTCACTTTAAACAGCATGTGCCAAATGAATGTAAGTTGTACAGTTATTTATCCCTCTTTCTGAGTTATTTACAAATTAAGATCACTGAATGTGTGGCAGGAGAATGGTCTCAGCTTCTGATAATATAAACGCTAATGTTAAAGCTTTAATAATTTGGATAACATGATCTTTCAGCAGATCGTTGTAGCTCTCTGGGAGATCTTACGGCTACATAAAAATGATCTTTTTGGGCCTTTAAACCTTGATAGCATGATAAATGTCTGCAAGGTTTGTGGAGTGCAAACGAAGGCCAACATGCCTCCAAATAATGCCGGATTCAGACTACACAATATTTTTGTCCGTCATAAATTCAGTCTTCTGTATAACAGAAGTCAGTGAAGCATACAGCAGCTTTTACACGTGTCTTTTGTCCTGCAGTCACTGTGTGTAATGACTGTGAGCTGCTGACAGGCACTTAACACTGAAGGGTGGTTCGGTGTGAATATGGATGGAGACGCTGTGTAAGAAGATGTATGTGAAGGTGCTGATGGACAGGTGCTGAGAGGAATAGAAAGTAGGTGTTAATGTACTGCGTGTGTGTTTATGTGTGTCGGTGTGCATGCGTGGTGGGAGGCAGAGAGATAATTATGTGGCAGCATTCTGCAGTATTAATCCCTCTATATCTCTGCCTCCAATCACCTCCTTTGAACTGAGAGCAGATGAGAGTCGCTGGGGACGATCGTCCCAGCGACGGTCGCTTTAATTACCGTTACAGCGACAGACAGGACGGAGAGACAGAAAAAGAGACAGGAGTGAAGGCTGTAGTCGTCAGTGGAAGGACGGCTGAGTTGTCTTTTAGGGCAGTATTGTTTATTCTTGGTGAATTGGATTTGAAATGACCGTCGCCAGCAGCTAGCCAGGGAGTGAATGGAGGTCTGACCTGGACTGGCAAAGAAGTACGCTACCTTCTCTACATTTGGGCAGATAAGAGCTTCTTCAGCACCTTCTTTCTGTGTTTACCCCAGACAGATCTAATCACTGACTGCATGCATTAATTATTTTCTGTGTGAAAAGAAAGCGAATCAAATGGAAACCACAACCGAAACACTAACTCATCAAGTGATTCAGATTATAGCAAACCTATGGCAGGTTTGATAATGTCTTTATGAAGCTACTGTGATGTTTGGAATCAATGAAGGGAAAGTGACTACAATACTAGACAAGCAAAGTATATCCACGTAACAGCAGCTTGGGGTCCACACAACATTGTAAATCACAGCAACATATGATGTTGTGTCAGCCAAGAAATATGCTCATATGAAAACAGAGTTATGAAATCAGGGTCAACACGCTGCCACAGCACAGAGTTGGCACTAATGACAGCACCACACTTCGCAGAGAGCTGCTGCTGATTGAAAAATATTTGAACTTATTAAAGAGAAGTGAACCGAGCCCCCGAGGGGTCATGATGCTATCAGCTTTTCTGAGCTACTTCTTTGATCCCTCGCTTTACGCTGTATATTTACCCTGATCCATGAGAATAGTTAGTGTGTTGGTCTAGTCAAGTTCCAGTTTAACACATTTCAGGGAAATGCTCTGCAGATATTACAGAAGAAGAAGGACACTTTGCATGATGCGTTTATTGCATTTATCTGCCTGGCCCTGCTGAAGCCGTGGCTGTGGAGATTGTAAATACTCAGACTACCACTGCATCTGTGGTTTCATTTGTGATGCAATGAATGTGGCCACAGTAGCTGTACTGTGACTACTCTTTACTGCTCCTATTAATGTTAGCCAAGAAAGCATCATTAAAGCTGGGGTTGGTAAGATTGAAGAGACCAGCAAGAGTACGCTAGATTTTAAAAGTAAAAAAATCTAGCTGGGGGATGTTAGTCGTTTCTCCTACGCTTTTGATAATTTCCTGGTTCTTATTTTCGCTCTCCCATTTCTCTTTTTTCGACTGCAGTCAACATGCAGGGCTGTAAAGTGTGTGTGTGTGTGTGTGTGGGGGGGGGCTGTGAAAGCTACAGTTATGAATAAAATGAAACTTTAATGTGAGGTTGGTTGATTGGGACTGAACCATAGAGATGCAAATGGTAAGTTACACGTACTGTAAGTATCTATATTGCAGCAACCTCCAAGATTCTGAACTTTCGGGGACATCAGTGAGGCAGTATTGCTGATTTGTGGGAGTAGATCCCTACATATCCAGGATAGAATTTAAATTAAGACATCCAAGTCACATCCCATCATTTTTTAAAGATCAATTACTGTACTGTGCTGTGCTGCCAAATAAAATATAGCGCTGCTGAAATGCTGAAACTTTAATTTGCAACAGAATGCAGCTCCTATACTCGTCTTTTTACTAGATTTTAATTGGCACAGACACGGACTGTTTTGTTTGATTGACACTGCGGTGGGCTAATTGGGTGTCCTGTTGTTGCATAACCTAACCAATCAGTGAGGATCCCAGCATTCCTTGCTGAATAATCTGGAGCCTCTCTGCCACCTTGCTGCTCTTGCTTTGGCAATAACACTGGTTGAAACGCACCGTTCTGAACTTAAATCTCACTGATATCGAGACTCTGACAGTACAACCTTTTCTGACCTGAACACGGGAGCAGATCATTTCCTCATAACCTTACTGACTGCTTCTTTCTGTTCCAGCAGATTCCTCTCCTCCTTTTATCTTTCCCACGGAGCTATTTGGAAAACTGATAACTTCACTTCACATTTTGCTGCTTCGAGGAAACGTTTCACACAAAAACCACTGCCGCAACAGCTCCTTGAAGAATTTTAACTTCTCGTTTCACCTGTTTGACGCGGCTGGGTGATATGGTGAATGACGCCACTTTGAGATACAGTGACACAGGCTGAGCTGGAAACGTTTCAATGCACTAAGCTGGATTCCTATTATGATATTGTGAAGATATCAGACACGACTGCAGAATTTCAAACACTTGCCTACAATGGATCACATTCAGCCCGGTTCAGGGGACTTTTTCTCCTTTGATACAGAGATTGAAGTGAATACCACCTGACAGCAGGATGACATTTTTTAACCTGACAGGCTGTTTTGATCCTCCTCAAACAGAGCGTTCTGATTTCTCAGATAAGCTCAGCCTCACTGCTTACTTCTTTCAGCTCCACTGGTTCACTTTTCCACTTTTTACACCAAGTCTGTCAGAAAGCACCTTTTACAGTCTGCTGTGGTTTCCAGCAGCTGTCCAGCACACGCATGGTGAACACCAGAGCCATTTGTCTTTGTCATTAACTACAACTGAGCAACAAAGTCCTGAATCATTATCCGCTTACGTGCTGTTAAGAGACAATTTCCTTTTGGCGAGTCTGCGTCCACAGGATGTTGGTTTGACAGCCAACATTTTGTGCTTAGATGGAATAGTTTGACTTTTCCATTCCAGAAAATTCAGTTTGAATCCTTTCATGGAAGAGAGGTATTCCAAAAAGCATTTAGAGCAGGAGTTCTCAACCATTTGTAACCTGAGGCCCACCTCTGATTGTTACTTTCCCAGGTAAATATGTGTTACGCCACTGTTAGTTATAATGACCAAAAGAAATAATCTGCTTACCCTCAGTGAGACACTCAGGCTTGCTTTGGGAAATAATGATGGTTGAGAGAAGGACACGCAGAGTAGCACTCAAAGTCGCTTTCAGTTCGTTCTTTGCCTTTGATGTTGTGTCAGTCACAACAGTTTATGGTTGTTTCAAAAAACTGATCCATTTTGTCACGACATCTGAAGGAATGTTAACTAGCTAACAGTGGCAAAACATGACTGAGAATGGCTGATTTAGAGCATCAGTCATTGTTCTTTCCAACAGGGCCGGCCTGCGACAATTCAACCAAAGCCAATCTCCACTCGTTCACAACAGACCTTGTACACTGAAACCGCTAAATTCATGCCAGTAACATCTATTATTTTGTTCTATTACAACACAAAAATAGTTAAAAACGGCCATATATCTTCAGTTTCAAAGGTTAGTCAACTGGGCTTCCATTATTAAGGCTACAAGAATCCATATTCATATAGATGTCTCGGTTTCCTACAGAGCATGATTAAGTGTTGGTGCCATTTATTATTATTTTAAACAGAATCAACTTAGGAAGGGTAGCTGTGATACTATGACGAGGCTGAGGGCAACTCTGCTAGCATGTTTTTCCTTTTTTAAACACTAACCATGTCTCTTGCTCATGAACATATATTTATAACTGTAGCTTCCCCGGTCGAATCTCTTGGTGCTCCCAATGGCCATCAACACACTGCATTTGCAAATCAAATATGTACAACTGCGCGTTCCTGAAAGACTTTTTAATTTTCTAGAGGAGAAGAAAAAAAGCAATATCCACAGACACTCAAACTGGACTATCGTATTTTTTCATGTTACACCTCGCAGCCCGCCTGGTAACCGACACTATATCACACAACCTTGAATTTTATACTGTAAAACAATTTCATTAATTGATTGTTGGACTGAAATATAAAATTAGTTGCCAGCTATTGAAAATTGATTAATTGTTTCAGTAAGGAAAAATGTCAGACATTTGCTGATTCCAGCTTTTTAAATGTCAATATCATCGCAAAATGAATCCGGACTCAATATAGTTACATCAATGTACAACAAAGTTCAATTATGGCTGATGCCTGCTGTGTCTTCACTCCGATCCTACAGCCCTAAAACACAGTATTAAAATAAGGCTGCTATCAGCAACATATAACTGTATGCCTTTAGTTATTTGTATTCCAACGCCTTCACTAGTCCTCTGTAGTGTTTCAGAGGTGAGAGGAAGAGGATTTAGATCCTCTGAGCCAACTGTGATTCTTTGAAACAAGAGAGTCGATGGTCAAAGTCACCTTTCATCCTTTTGATGAAGTCTCTGTCATCTGACCTGATGTCCTCCCGAAGCCTCTTCTGACAGCCGCCTGCAGAGTGCAAACAAACAGAGTGATCACCTGAAACATCACACAGGCTGACAGGGAGGACACACAAGCCAGCTAAACATATCATTATCATCTATATTCAGGCAAAAGAAAAAAGTGGCAAAGAAAGAAGACACATAGAATATAGTGGAGAGATCAAAATAGAAATACAGACACACACGGATACACACTGATGAAAACAGAAATTATGCACATAAAAACACAGACTAAACAGCATGCAGACAAACCGTCACATACAGATTTATATGAACACACACACACACACACACACACACAACTGAACACACACCTTCCAACAGCCTTGGTGAAGGCTTGCTGGCAGGGAGAGGATCCATATTCAAGACCTTGTAAAGCTGTCCAAAGGCTAGGAGGCGTAACGCATGCTGAAAAACACACACACACCCAGAATAAGGGCACATTGCTGTGTTGGTAAAGCAACAGAACTACGCTGCACTCAAACAAGAACAGGTAGCAATGATACCATTTATTCTCAGATCAATAAGCTTTCGTTATCTGCGAAACTAGTGTGAGCCACCCCGTGTTTGTGTAAACCAACTAACTCTGTTGGGAGAAATGCATTATAGAGGGGAGGAATAAACACTCAATAGGCAGGAACAGCAGAGTGAGGGAGAGAGAGAGCGAAAAAGATGAATTAGAGGATGTCTTCATATTTCTCAGCGCTGAGCCCACATTTTCAGCTCGCGGGCAGACTTTGTTGTTCCATATGCTGTGCTGCAGCAGCGGAAGCGAAGCAGCAGCAGTCGTAGTAGTAGTGTTGGTGTGGGTGTGAACGGGGAAGAGTGTTCCCACGATCATAGGTGGCTAATTAGGCTGCTAATTCATCAAGCCTCCACGGCACCGAGGGGCTGCTTATCCGAGGTCAGAGTCCAGGCTTCTACAGATGCTCATCTATTTATAGTGCTGACGTGAGCTCGGGGCTTCACCAGGACTCACTATAAATAACCTTCTTCAATCAGTGTAGCACAGGGGGAGCGATGCTCGTCCGATTTCCTGGAAGAAATGCTGACTTTGGTACAGTGGGCGGTGTGGAAGTACACCCTGGTGGGATGTGTCACGGTCTCATGAGTTGCATGGCTGAGTTTTTCTTTCTCTGCTCAGCTAATGATTATGCTCAGTTAAGTAAGCTTCTGGTTTCATAGCAGGAAACCAGGAAGGGATGTTTTATAATGCTCTGTGGGGGAGATGTTCAGACAACATCCATAAAGCAGTAGCTCAAATGAAAGACTTAATGTCATCTGAAATCAGAACACATCTGATGTATTACAGTTCACCTCCAGGCAAAAACTCTGCTTTTAAACTACACTTGACTACTTTGGACTGCAATGATCCCTGAAAACACTTAAAAACCCCCAAACCCCCAATCACACAAGACGCCTTTAAATGATTTTCCACACAGTGAGAGAATTTGTGTCTTTTTTTTGTTTATGGAAGATCAAGAAGCTTTTTATGCAGCAGTTTTAATATTTATTTTTTTTCATCCCCGACTTGATGACATTTAAGGATACTTTATCACCTTTAGGACCAGTTAAAACCTGGGTGGCTGTGGCTCAGAGGTGAGAGACAAGGACCTGTTCATGAAAGCTTTTATTGTTCATGCTTCTGGAAGAGAGGATAATGTTGATGGGAAATGCTCCGGTCTACATTAAGAGACTGCTCAAAATACCCTTGAGCGACACATTAAACCCTGCACAGCTCCAGCGGGAGAAAAGTAAATGAAAAACAAAAATATCTAGCCAAACTACAGCAGCCCGCTATTTCTCTAAACAGGTGAAAATAATAAATAAAACACTAAATATTGTGGGTTGTCTTGGGAAGACTTTACCCCAAACCTCTGAGCTGTTTTTGCTGAATCAAGCCTGGGGTACATTTGATTGTAGCATCAAACCTCAGCATTTTTTGGTTCCAGGGAAAGAAAGACAAGAAAAGAAGTTACATTAACAGCCTTAACAGCATTATTGGTTAGAAAGACAACCAATTTCAACTTCACAGGGTTCATTAGGATCTAGGAAACTGTAATGGGCAGTTTTCAAGATTTATTGGTTGTGTGATGTCCTTCCCACTTCTATGTAGGCTGTCCTGGCTCATATGCTTGCTCCTGCTGCTCTGCTTACAAATAACCCTGCATTACTTTCTTTTGGTTTGCACCATTGCCATGACGTCTCCACTTCCTCCCACTGTCCAAAAATGAAGCCAAAATATCACGTGTAAGAGCTCTGCCATCTTGGGCTGGTGACGTAATTTGGAGCCGGAGTCTGCGCAGTAGTGAACGGGTGGTGGTATCAAGTTCCTGCTCATACACCTGCCCGACTAAATTGCAAGCAGGGCTCGGCTGTCAATCACAACGTTTTGTGTGTTTTCATTGTTGTGTTGTTTTCAGGAGTTTTTAGTTTGACTCATGACCTATCTGATAACATTGAGGGGAGGGATTTATGACATATACTGCAGCCAGCCACCAGGGGGGCGATCAAGATGTTTTGGCTTCACTTTTGGGGAGCTCTCATGTCGTGCATATACAGTCAATGGTTTGCACAGACTCCCTTCTCATCACATGAGCCAGTTTCTGACAATAAATTGAGCAATGAATCAGCAGATTAACTGAACAAATGTTTAGAAACTGTAGAATCACTGTATAATGTCAGAAATACTTATCTTTATAGCATCAAGAAATGCAGATTCAGCTGTTTGTGGCTTAAGATTTTACTTCCAACACTGCAGGAGAAGATGACACTGACAGCAGAAGAAGGGGCTGACCTGTGCACTGTGTGTGATGGTGTCAGCCTGCTGTGCGCTGAGGTCAGACAGGACGTCTGTAGGGTCCCTCTCACAGGGGTCATGAACTCCTGGACCTCCTATAAAGCAAAAACATGTCAGTGTTTTCAAACCAGGTTCTGACTCAGACAGGAGACGGCAACATACACTTACAAACAGCAACAACCCAGCTTAATTCCTCTCGACGGGAAAGCACACTGAAATCATTTACTGACTCCTACTGTGTACAATCTGATCGCCGCATTAACTTGCCAATGATTCAAAGGCATTTAGGGAACAGCCTGCTCATTTCAATGCTGAGGGAAACCCTGAACAGCAATAAAAGAATCAAATCACATCATCACGAAGGCTAACTCACTGCTCTGCACTGATCAAACGTGGGAGCTGAAGCTTTCCCAGATAAAGGATTAGAAAAAGAGAGAAAGATGGAGGAAAAAACAAATCACTGAGCATCTTCCGATTTATTAGAGCTGGAATGGACACAATATTTACACGGACATATATATACTCCAACACCAACTTTTACTGAGTCAAATACAATTGAACTTTGAACTGTAATTCATGTTGCTGTGACTCCACGGGGAGTCTCTCAAGGAGCCTTGAGGGAATGTGCACGACAATTTGTCAACTATTAATGCACTTTTGACAACTATAAGTCTGAGTATAGGTGACACTATGCTGCATCATTGTTGACACTCCACAGTCTGTTACCCAAGGCATGATGAGTCTCTGACGACAGGATTATCCTAAAACATTTAAAACACGTTTGTGTGCATATTGGCTTTTTAGTTTATTTGTCTGCGTACTTTTAAACCTTGTTTTTAATCCCTACGCTGATTCTGTTTTGAAACATTACATACATGCTTTTTATTGATCATCAGGACACATGAGCAGTGCAGAGAGTAAGAGGAGCAGGGAGCAGAGTTGCCTGGTGTTGCCTTCGAGTGAGAGAATTCTTTTTTTCAGCAGTGATTGACCACTCCACTTCAGGCACATCATTCATGGCATGTTGAATCCCTTTGGAAAGGTGCTATTGTAGTACACATGCATATAATAAATGCACTGATCGATCAGTCACTGAGGACAACCATTGGATCATTTATTTTAAATATTTCATCAATACCAGCCTACATCCCCACTCTTGAATCCAACAACACATTTTTTTTAAAAACAAACAAACAAGAAAGCACACCAGGAACTCCAATTATGAGACAATGTGTCACACGAGGAAGGTAAAGTACTTAAAAGCCTGTATTATAGTGGCTGAATCATGAAAGAAGCCAACAGGCTTCGACAGCTAGGTCTTCATCATGGCTCCAAAAGACAACACATTTTTCTAACGTTGTTCTTCAAGTGTCCTTGCTGCTTTCAATTTCACTGTCAAACTGTAATTTCATTTTGCTCCTCTCTGAACACAGAGTCCGATTACGGGAATCATTCATTATGGTCGACTCTTAACTACCGAAAGCTCACATTTAATAATTTCTGGCAGAAAGAAATTCATTATTTTACAAGATTAAAATGGTTGAATCTATTGAACAGAGGGCCTACATGAGAAAACTGTCCATGTGCCACAATAATTTTTCAGGAGTCAATGCCCTGCCACCATAAAAACAATCTTTTTATTTTACTTTAACCTTTTTACCTCATGAGCCCTTGTTAGTAGAGAATACAGTGAAGTACATCATTTCCACTGGCAGTTAGAGCCACCATATCAAAATGTATGATTCAAACTAAAACCAAACTATCTTCAGGTGGTGGTGCCTTCAGCTTCCATACTTGAAAATCTCAAAATGTGTTGATCTGGTTATAAAAGTTCTGGACGGGTTGTAGCAGCAGCAGCAGCAGCAGC
>JBBPCS010000386.1:3582679-3615858 GCA_037974645.1 Hollardia meadi | reverse complement strand
TTTCCACTCCTAATGAGCAGGTGGCACCTCAGAAGGTAGTCTCTGCCACCAGTGTATGAATGGGTGGAGTGAAGTGTGAAGTGTTGTAAAGCTCTTTGAGGAGTAGTAGACTTGAAAGGCGCTATATAAGTGCAAGTCCATTTGCTGTACATGCAGTCTGGAATAGTTATAGTGAGACTCCATTAAAATGTGGGCAACTCTTGAGGGAACGCTATGACCTGCAAGGCGAGGGTCACGTGGCTGGCATGGGACAGCTGAGCTAGTGCGACTGCTAGCGAGCTGATCCGCTCGCATATTTACTGCCAGCAAAGTACAGCAATGCGAGCTGTAATTACAATGTTTATCTTACAGACCGCACTGGTTGTGAGTTTCACAATGTTGCTTTGTGGGTTTTTAATTAACAAATGTTACAATGGACAATTTTAGTCAGGATTGATCATTGAAAAAAATGTTTGTTGTCTTTTTACTCCAGCAGCACTGAGCTCTTCCCTCTTGATGTTTCTGGTTGATGAATATTCATATAAAGATATAATATTTTAGAGGAAGCTTTATTTTCTGTCTTCCTATCCTGAAAAAGTCAGGTAGTTTTACCAAGAACATGTTGTTTTTTTTTCATGTATGCTGCTGTTTTGTATAAGAATTCCACTTGTGATGTAAAACACTGAATGAAATGCATATATGAATGCCCTTCTTGCCCTCCTTTTTAAGTCTTCTCTCCAGTACTCAACTGTGAAATGCTCTAAAATTGCTTTACAAACTTCCTGTCAAGGCTCGACTTAAGATAAAAGAAAGTGCTTGAAGAATGTGAGGAGTATAGCAAATTGTGCTGGATTAATTATGCACTCAATTTGCACAGGATGACTATTCACAACAGTAAAGTAGATCATTTTATGAAGGTACTTTCATTTAAACCTTCCAGACATGACGCATGGTGGACGAGGAGAATGTCACTAATTGTATCTGCAGTTATTACAGCCAGTGGAGGTCCACGGTTCATATTAGCCCTGTGTGAATATGAATCATCCTTGAACTGCTTCACCTTCAGTCCACAGTGGGGCCTTCACACTGATATTACTTAGCATTCAGCTCTCCTGCCCTGAGGGAAGCTGCTCACTGATTCACCCGCCCTTGACTCTCGTCAGGAGTGGAAGAACTCTCATTTCAGTCAGGACAGCACAGTTGAAACTCATCTGAAACCTGGTTCAGTGAAGAATCTCTTCATAAGGTTCAGAGTTACATCTCACTGTCATGTCCTTCTGCTACTCGCACTGAAAAATATCATTTCCACTGTTTTCACGCTGCCTATTTTTTCTCTCATGACTTACATGCCAGTTAATGTGTTTTTTACGCCTAATTACTGGATGCTTGTAAAGTTGACAAATTATGTTACTCCACTGATGGTCTCGTTGGTCGAGTTTCCATCCAAATGTATTGCAAATTTCAACTGAATTGCTGCAGAAAATTTCTTTTGCAGATTTACTGCAAAATGCAAATTATAGCTGCTGTGCAGGAGGAAGAGGATGAAAGGTAGAAGATAAAGACAAATGAGAAATACAGGGGCATCAATCAGCAGAACTGTCTGGGTCAAGATTATCACTAAACCCTGAAGTCATGTCTCTAATTCACACAGCACAATGCCTGATTTTCTTTCTGCCTGAGTCTTGAACTCATAACCTTTGGCACCAAGGGCAAGTCATGATCTCACTGAGCTACCTGCAAAGTGAGAAGTCAGCTGACTTCACACTATGACTTAGACAATCAGCAGGGCTGCATGAGAAGGCAGATTTTAAACTAGTTTAAACAAAATTCTGAGAATTTGTGTACTTCATCTATACAACATAGAGATTACTATAATTTATTTTTCCAAAGATTGAGTGGTCCATACGTGAGAAATTGATGTTTAAAGAAGTCCTGATTTCCATTGAGTGCAATTGTTAACATGAATTCAAAATATTGTCGAAAATTCATTTTTTTGAGATACAAATCTGAAATGTACCACATTTTATCTACTGTGATATAATTGAACATTGGAGATCTATTTAGTTGATTAGTTGATTGCAGTAAGAAAAAAAAAAGAAAAATCTTTATTACAACATTTTGCTACTTATACACATTCAAACTTAGTTAAATTAATAGAACCTGATAGACCTGGAATATTTGGAGGTTTGGGGGTGGTGGAAGAATCTGTGACAGTAAACGGTGTTGGCATGAGTGTATCAGCAGAGTACTGACAAGTGTCCGGGTATAATGTTTGCACTGTGCACCTGCATGAGTATGACTGGATGTTACTCTCCACCCAGCTGTGAATGAGCCAATCTTTTTAAAACATGTATGAAACAGCTGCTGCCGATCGGCTGGTACAAAAGTAGCTTCAGTGCTCTGCCCGATGCTTCATTAAAATTGTCTCGTTATGTTGATCCACATAACACAAAACAGAATCTGGGTGGCATTTCCTTCCTTCAAAACAAATTTTATGTTGCACATTAAAGAATACAAATGTACTTTTCAGAGACAGGGTGAGACTGGCTGCCACTGAAAGTGATTGAGTCATCAGCCCAGCTGTTCTCACCTGGAACCACTTGGCGTGTCGGAGCAAAGCCAATGCAGCCTGGCACTTCTGCCTGTCCAGGGCACAGTCCTCCTCCTCCTCTTCCTCCTTCTCCTTGTTGTCAGCCTGATCGCCCTCCTCTGGAGAGAGGGACAGGATGAGACAGGACAGACTGAGCGTGACCACGCTGACCTCCCACACTCGCACACAGACACACAGGCAGCAGGGCTGGACGGCTAATTATTAGGCAAACCCACTGATCTGACCGAATGAACTAGGAGGGGGGAAATTTGAGATTTTCCGTGATTTTCTGGGAGAGGGGGGTTTCTCATGCACAAGGCAGGATCTTTCATAACATTGACAAGAGGAACCGGAGTAGACGTGAGCGCATGCGTCTTGCCGCCCGGCCGGAGTCTCACTCTAGATGCAGATCAGTGGCTGAAGGCGATGGAACACGCCAGATTAGTGTGTTATCAATTATGGCGCAGGACGAAAATGAGAGCATGGCAACGACTCAGGACCAAAAGTTAGATTAAAAATTAAAATAACACTTTGGAACATGTAGACATTTGTTGGATTGTGGAAGTCTCAGGAATGCCTAAGATAGAGGCAGAGAAAAGTGTAGACACATTAGCTATTCTACTTGAAGAGAAAAAAAAGGGCATCCTGCTTTAAAAAAAGGCAGCTTGCTCTGTCTGCAGTTTTCTGGGGCGCCATGCTAGTATTTTCACTCTTGCGGGGTCGGTCAGATGTTTATGTTTGACTGAAACAGTCTCTCTCCACCGGGTTCCTGTGGGGAGCACTCCTGCCATGACTGGAGGCCGAGCCATGGGAGAACGACAGCAGAAGAAGAGTGACAGCAGATGACAACGACAACATAAACATCTGAGAGTGAGAACGCCACCCTGGAAAGAAAGTGAAGGCTGTTTGTTCTCGGGGGCAGCTAAGGGGTGCCCACTGTGGGACAGTCAAGCAGACGGACAAAAGGGGGAACAGACTGCAGACCACACTGCAGAGCTCAGGAGTGAGTGCTCACAGGTTATCAATGATCTTATCAAGGCAATCTAAGATAGTGACTTCTCTCCTACTACTACATTATTATTTATTCTTCAGCTTGCCAAGTTGCAAATATTAAATCTTGATAAATGTCCCATCACACTGGAATCAGTCCCATTATAGTTCAAAGAGCTCCTTTAATGAGCAATAGCCAGCAGAGATTAAATCACAGCCATTTTCTACAAAGCTGACAGTAATGCTGACACAGGGCATTATAAAAAGCTCCTGTTCTTTGGAAGGAGGTTATACAGTAACCTCCAAGTCCAAATATATTGCAATTTAAACCATCTGTGTGCGATTCATGGGCAGTAATGTGAGCTGGGGAGCGGTGTGTGTGGTTTAGCAGTCTGTTGCTGTAGAGACCGCAGTGAAAGCTGAAGAGGATGGAAGAGGTGGAAGACAAACGAAGGAACTGATGAGAGATACAGGGTTTGTCCCGTGTCACTCCTCTTCCAAGACCAAAGACTGAGGACCTTCATGTTCTGCCCCTGGGACTTCTGGGTAATATAATGTACCGCTCTGACAGGATATCTGTGGCTAATGGCATGATTTGTCAAAGTAAGATGACAGAGTAAACTTTGTTTGTTTTTTTTAAATGTAGCACTTTTAGGTGCACTCTCTCAGGGTGCAACCTGGAGACATAAAAACAAAGAAATCAGGAGCTGAACTGAAACCTGACCAACAGATGTTAAATTTACCTTTCCCTTGAAACTTTAGTCACTAAACTAACTAAACACTAAAGTATTTAAGTGGTTCTTAGGGTCACTATGTTCTTCAAGGCACTAATGCTGACAGTGTTTCTCTCAAGTGTGCCTTTGGAACATATAAATAGACATTTTGTGTTAAATTACAATTAATTGTTAACTAATGTATTTGTCTGAACATAAAAAGTAAAAAGATTACAAAATTGTTCTGTCACCACTTAAAAACTGCATGACATAATTTTAACATTTAAAATATAAAATGAATACTTGGATTTTAAAATGGAATCTCAAATTTCATTTTTTTAAAAGTCCATTTACTTAAAGGTATACTATGCCGGATTTGTTGTCGCTATTGTAAACACACGATTCAAAATGAGCCCCTGCTCCCAAGCTCAACAAATGAGACGGAGAGAGAGAGCAGTGGTGGTTGGGCGTGGTAGTGAATGAAGCGAGGGAGTGACGCCTCGCAAAGAAAAAGCTTTGGCACATTTCACATGTGTATTGTATATATAGATGTAAATGAAAGATAAATGATTTTTTTTTCTATGATTACATTAATCAAATGTGGTTAATAATCATAATTGTATGACATATTTACTGTCTGCTATCACATCCCATCTCTCAATTAATGTCTCCTGCTTTGACATTTAGTTTCCATTTTCTGATTAGCTTTAATTTAAACACGTGCACGCAGAGAGCAACCTACAAATTGAATTAGATCCGATTTACAGCATCAACAGAACTCGCATTAAACAGGTGATATATTTTATTGGCAGACTCGAGACTCCATAGAAATAATTATATGGCTAAGAATACATTAAAAAGGAATAACGTATAGATTTTATTGTAACTGAAGAAAAACTATCAAGATTTTTCCAGCTCTTTTGTGAAAGACCTGCGTTCATGTGTTCCTTTTTTAATTACTTTTATCTGACTTGTATCTTAGTATGATTGATAACCATAATTTTTTTTCCCTGGTATGCAGATGAACTGTGGAAGCAGTTTCTCAGAGGCAGGCCATGAAGGATCACTCACAGGTCAAGACCACATAAAGATAAGGACAACCCCCATTAAATTCTCCCTGACATCAGCTTAGGGGAATTTTGATTAGTGACCAGGACATCAGATTAATTCATTTAACACCAATTTTACAACATGAAATTATGGGATGTCATTCTGAGCCAATAAAAATTCCTCAACCACTATAATTAAAGCAAAGAAGCACAGATCCAGACATGGGCAGTCATTTAAACAGTCATTTTGTCCTTTTAGTCTATCTGCTCGGTAATAGACATGGACCAGAATTTCATGGTGACCCAGAGAGAAGTCCAGTCAACAGAGGAAGGAGGAGAAGGGGGATAGAGGAGCATATCTGAGGCAGAGTGGGTTGGTTTGATTTCGTTGTCGGGGAAGCCCCTTGTACCCGGGCTTTCCTGCTGCTGGGTGGGGGGGGCGCCTCGTCAACAGCCGTGCCGCGGAGAACTGTCAATCCAGAGAGCGCGCTGACCTGCGGAGCTACGGCAACAAAACCAACAGTCAGTCAGCAGAGGCCAGCTACAGGAGGTACACTGTAAGAACCAGGGGTCATCTAAGAGCCAAAGGAAACCAGTTACGGTTACTCACCAGAAAAAAATATTCCTAAATGGGTTCCATGAAGAACCGTCATATAAGAGATGGTAACTTAAATAACAAAAGATAGGGTAGGGGTTTGATATATACACATATATCCATAAATACTTGTATATATATATATATATATATATATATACACATTATATATTGTTTATCAAGTCATTCTTTTGTTTTTCCAACTGAGTTTTTGATCAGAAACTCCTTTGAAAGACCTTTGCAGTAATGGTGATATGATAGACATGATAATTTAACTGTAGGACTGGTGTTTAAGAGTGGTCTTTACTCCTGCAACAAAATTATCTTTGGCTGAGTGCAGACAGCAGCTAGCTGAGAAAAACAAGTAGGCAATGTAGACAAGTTACATTTGGAATGTTTATAAAAAAATAAAAAAAAATCTTTGCTACTAAAAAAAGAGTGAGAAGAAAAAGATTTTATAATGAGATTTTAGGGGTGGGTGATCTGACGATTTTAAATTACAATCGATCTTCAAGGTGTTCACAATCTGTTTTGCAGGCGAGTCGTACAGATTGTGGTAAAGATGTCGTTTTACTTCTGTTTCCAAACTACACAGCGTTTCCCACGTATAGACTTGACTTGGGCAGGCTGCACGGATGTATTAACAGCCGCCAAAGTAAATTTTGCGATCAATTTTAGCAGAGTTATCTTTATTGTGTTTTAGCCATCCAAGAGAGCGACACCATCCTCAATCAATTAAGTGGTGAACAATCACACTTCCCCTCCTGACAATCGCACTTTCCGCAGAAAAACTGAGAGAAAAAATGTCTCTGGTTTTACGTCCCTCCTGTAAATGCACTGATTGTGGCGTCACCTCTCATATTTAATGTAGGCCCACTTGTGACATAAATTTAAGTAGAATTAAAATAGTGAAATAAGAAACAGCCCCCCCACCACCACCACAGTTAAATTGTCAGGGTATTTCAAAATTGAACACTTCAGATTTTGCATCATGATTGCGATTAAAATGATACTATATTTCAGCCAGATCCCCCACCCTTAAGAGATTTATTAGGCTCTGATCATGGCAAATGCAGATATTTTGCTAACCTTAAACTAGAGCCAAAATGGAACTGGCTATCAGACCCAAACCCTAAATAAGGGGATTCTTCAGAGTACCATCTAAGAGAACTCCTAAGGCTGCAATCCTAATAACCAATTTAAATTCTTCTATTTTTTCAAGACTGTTCGGACAATCAGTTCTGCTCTCATTTGTGTGTCTACAGGAGAGGTAGAGGGACAGTTGGTGTTTATGGGTTTTACACTATAAAAAAACAACAAAAAAAACAACAACAACATTGTCCTCGTTTGTGTTGGCAGGATGTTGAACCTGAAGGAAAAATGGTTTTCTCTTTGTTGTTACTCTGCCATCGACAGCTGTGCTCTGGAGCTGCTTCTCTCCCGTTTGGCAGAATCCATTTTTCTACCTTTCATGATGGCTCGACTGAATCTTCCCCACTGGGAGTGGGACCACAATGACACTTGCTGTTCCATAATGGAAGCTCTTCACTTCGCTCGCCTTTCAGTCATTTTTAATTTCATTTCCACTTGTGGGAGAAAACAAACACGGTCGAAGCACTGATGCGTTAACGCCAGCTCTTCACTTGTAGTAAAGACACCGTACAGAATGGAGAGTCAAGTTCCCCATCGATGTTTGATGAATGTAGGTGATTTTTTTCAGAGCTCCTGGGATGAAATGTCTTGTTGGTGTGAGGAATTACTTCAGTTGAACAACCACATTTCTTCAGGCATCAATTCCTCAAAACATATCTATTTCTGGTCTAAAATGATGTCTTGTGCCTTTTTAACAAGTTTGGTTAAAAGGAACAACTTCCCTATACTCAGATTTTTACGTTGCTGAATCCTTTCTCGTCAGATGCAGGATGATACAAGAGGACACCCGAGATTGACGTCCCCTTTACTGCCAATCCTATCCCAACACATCCTCTGCCGAAAACATCCTGCACTGGCTATCTCCTATTTCCACCACACTTGACCCAGATCCATCTCATCCCTTGTCCTTTTTCCCCTGTTTGCTTCTCAGCTTTCAGCCCTCTCAATGTATCATCCTTTCCCATATAAAGCTCAAGTGTCATAGTACTTTCATACTTTTACATTCCAGTATGACCTTCTTCCTTTTCCTCTCTCTTGGACCCTCTGTTGTCATGTAAAGGTCAAATAAAAGCTGGGGAAGCATCCTCCTAAAGAGGAGGCAGAGGAAGGGGTGGGGGATTGGGTCAATACCTTCTTCTCTGGTGCTGTGTTCCTCCCTCATGGCTAAGGATGAGAGGGTGATCTTCAGGGTGAGTTGGGGGACTTTGGTGCTGCACACCCGGATGGCGGCCTCAGGCACACACGACTGCACCTCGTATTTGTCCTCCGTCATTGTCTGTAAGGCAGGGCTGCACGATTAATTAAAAATCGAATATCAAAGTCGCAACATTGAGTCCTGCCGTTTGTAGAACATGGTGCTGCAGATCTGTTTCGGACAAGCTCTCTGAACAAAGTCTTGTAATGTGCAGAATGACTACACTACAAATAAAATACACTCTCAAACATATATAAAAATATATTTGATTTACTTTAACTACAGACATAAACAGGCCTTTATATATTAAACATTTCTGTATCATTTTCAACGAGTCGGAACTGAATGTCGTCAGGTTCACATAAAGGCTGCAGCTGCTCAACAAAAACACGCAGAGAGAGAAATTACGTCTTGTTCACTTAAAAATCAACCCCCTCGCAGTGTGGGGAAAAACAGATGAAAACATCCCGTTTACAGATCTCCCTCTCCTTATAGGTATCTATATGCTATAGGTACAGCCTGTCACAACAATGTCCTAATGTCATTTTAAGCACTGTCAGAGTTGATGACAAAATTAATTAGGAGATTAACTGTGAGGTCATTAATTTAGGCCTGACATGGCTTTTTCTGAAAATGTTCCTGACATGTTTGAGAGATAGCTGTTAAGAACATGAATGTATAAGTCAAGTCTATCTAAATGACAAAAAGCATCACTTCGTCAGATAAATAACCCAACAATGTTGCATATTACATCTCTGACAAGGGCTTTAGAGTTTTAAAAGTACATTTCATCATGTTTAAGTTAGAAACTTCCCTGTTTTCTGATCTTCTCCCATTAATTACTCAACCCTTCCTCCGTGTTTACTTGTTGTCTTTCAGAAGAAGAATTTCAGAAGAGTGTGCAGAGCATGAGTATCCTCTCAGTCACCCTCTATTGTCTTTGCTTATTTTGCTTCTACTTTGGTGGGGTTTTTTTGGTTCCCTGTTAAATTATTATCAATGAAACTTAACACTTCCTGCACAGATGTTTCATCATAAAAGCCCTCTAGGGTTTCAAAGGGAATAATCCTTCCTTTCATGTTAGGATTTTAATTTTAAACATTCACAGGAAGTGTTGGGTTTATTGACCTTATCATAAAGTTCTGTTTTTAATTTTTTTTTTAACTATTTACAATAGGAATTTATTTCTGCAATACTGATGGTACTAATGGAATTCCATTACGTTGATACTGACTTATTTGGGAATTTGCAGTATTCATAAAAGTAAAAACATAATTTGAATTAAAAGTACAGTTTTGTCAATACCAAACAGACTTAATAAAGCCTCAAAATGCACAAATAGTTGTGTTTTACATGCAGCTTTCCTCCACATTTCATTCAGTTTCCACCTCTGCTGTTATTGCCAGCCAATTGCCAGCACTCCAAACTGTCTTGTTTTTCCTCAAGATTCGTGTTGCCTTCAGTGCCATGTTTTCAAGTGCATTCTCTCCATCTCGTCTCTGTGAGAAATGACCCCATCCATCACCCCCTGTGCCTGTCAATCTCTCTCAGTTTGGCCCAGGAAATGAGAGCTTCAAACGGTTTCCTTCATTGATGATGAAGCACGCACACCAGCTATGGCAGGTAATTAACTGAGATGGGGGCACAGGAAGCACATTTAGGCTCTGTGTATGTCGGCACTGCTTTGTTAGCTAGCAGTTGCTAGAGGGGCTGGGGTGGGGGGCTGGAGGGGGTATGTGGAAAACCATTTGAAGGGTAGAGAACTTTTGCTTAAATTATTTGTAAAACTCTGTTGCTCAGAATTTGGGATGTTAAAAACACAGAGAGATGAATCATATCCAATTTAAATAGCAAGTCAGTGCTGTAAACAAAGAGTCCCAGTGGTCAGGATTTGTGGTGTGAAGATTATACTACAGCCTGGGCTTTAAACATCTCATGGCAGAGATAAATCAAGTATAGTCTCAGTTGCATTGGCCACTTCCTTTCATATCATATCCACTTCAAATCATCTCCTCTGTATCCTCTTCTACCGCTGACTAAAACTAAGAAAATACATTAAATTCACTAATCCTAATAAAAAACATTTTCTCCTTGAGAAATCATTTATTTCACTCCAAAACACATCTGTGCTACATCATTATTCTGGAGACAAAATAATGTTTTACTCCAATTAGTCTTAAACCAGGACTTTTTTTCATCCCTTACCTTCAGGCTCTTGCCAAATGAGTGCACACATTGCAGATTAGGCTGATCACTGCCAGATAAACCTCTCTGTATTTCGCAGTATAGCAGAGTTTTCAAGCTGGTGTCTGTCATGACATTCTTGCAATGCATTTTAACAAGCTTGGTTTTCCAGAGCGGAAGAGAGGAGCAACTGTAGCAACGGTCTTCAGTAATGGCTACAGGCTACAGCAACTGTCGGAGCCGTTGGCTTCATGAGCACGTCAACAGTGGCAGAAGTTCCACACTGTAAGTGTAACTGGTTTTACTGTTTTTGGTTTGTTAATGATTTAAACTTGTATTGCTGGATTGTCAAATAATGACTTCAAAGAGTACTTTATCTGTATTACATTTTTTATTTGAATTAGGGTTAAAATGTCAATAAAACAAAATATTTGTGATTTGTTTTGTTGGGAACAAAATAGTAGGTGTCACTGCATTGGTTTTCATTTCATTACTAAGGCTTATTAATCTAATGCTGATCTTACAGAATACCTGACTGCTTGCTATAATCGTGAGTGTCATATCAAGAGTGCACTCTTTATTCTAAAACTGCTGGTGTTCAGGAGTAATGGCAGCTGTTAATGACAACAAGCTAATTAATGGGAAAGACAGACTAAGAGGGACACAGATTTAAACACTTTACGACATGGAGATGGGTCAATATTTAAACTTCACTTGAGCAGATAATTCTGTGACTTTAGTTCGTGTTATTCTTTATTAGTATTATTAGTCTTCAACCAATATGAGCCAATGTTATTACATAGATTATTTCTTCCTCTGTGGTCACATTTTTCCTTTCGTTCTGCCTCTTGCTCATTTTGTTCAGACAGTGTAACTCTGTTAGTGACCTTTTGCATTATTATAAAACTAAATATTCCCCAAAAAAAGAATATTTCAACTTGATTGAATAAATTGAAAAAGAGGCATTATTTTCAGACTCTATTGGGTTCATTGTCTACTGTTTTCATTAGTGTATAATCACCTGAAACTAAGAATCGTTGTGTTTTTGTTACCTTAGAATTTAAATATTTTAAAGATTGCTTTAACCCTCTGGTATTTCAAACGGCATGTGAAATTATGTTATTTTGCACACAATTAGTTGTTCTGCACCTTTTTATGACCAAATTTAATGTCACAATGTAAATTAATGCTACATCTACTGTCCACCACATGTCTTTGCAAATGCCTGTAAATTTGTGTTCCAATTATTATTATTTTTACCATCATGTCGCACTTCACTTCAGGGTTTCAGGCCAATGTCACCAGACAAACTCTTTTCAAACAAAGAGAACATCTCGTTCTCTGCGGACAAGTGTTTCCACTGAAGCTTGGATCACAAAGACACTTTTCTAAAGCCTCCCCACCCCAAGGTTGTTTTCACGTGCTTTCATGGCTCATTCTGGATGCACCGTGCTGAACAGTGCAGTGCTGGTGGTGTGACTGAGGGTACCTGGATCTGCAGGGGGAGGTTGGCGCTGATGGTGTACAGTAGCAGTTTGGTGGGTTTCTCCCTACACATCAGCACCAGTTCCAGGTCCATGTCCCCTTTGATCAGCAGGCCTTTGGCCAACAGACCAACACGCGTCACGCCGCACAGCACCGGCATGCCGTCCGGCCTGAGGGCAGATAGATGACAGACAGCGTCAGAGTCTCTCACAGCCATACAGACACACAAATACATCAGGTCCTTTAGATCTCACTGCAGTTAACAGCGTATCATATTTCTAAATGTAACTATTCCATCTCATTATTTCTCAACAATTAAAGGAAGAGTTCAGTTTGTTGTTGTTTTTTATCTTCATACAATGGAAGAGTCACTGGCTACTCTAATGCTTTCTTCTCTCCATACATCAAGTGATCGCTTCCTAACACATATATACTGTAAGAAACAGATGACAAAACAAGACATGTGAAGGTTAATTGCACATGTTTTGTCCCAGCAAGAACACGGGAAATTTGGCACTAAAAGGACTGTAAGTTTGGAAGATACACCTACTTGATTTGAGTGGCAAAGCAAAGGTTATACCATCATATCCTTGATGCAGCACACAGTTCTACCTTAAAGGTTCAGTTCAACTTATACTCCGTTACATTTCAGGAGGAAATATTGTACTATTTACTCCACTACATTTGACAGTTACAGTAACTTTGCAGATTTAGATTTTACATGCAAAACATGATCTCAGTCATGAAGGTTTGTTATAGATTAACATGCTCATCATCTATAAATTAGATAGTATTAATGGACCAATAAATTTTGAATGAAAGCAATTTCACACTTCGGTATTGCTATAACAAGTGCCTTGTTGCTCTGGATAAAACACTGTCAATAGTTGTCATTACTTTCCACCAAAGACAGTGACCCACTTCACTTGTTTGTGCATCGCAAAGAAAATTCTTTTTAGCTCCCTTTGCAGGGAGTCTATGCATGCGGCCCACGGCTTCAGTCTGTGTAGTCAAGAGTTCTGGCCTGCTTATTGATGTCTTTGCTAACCCTCAAGCACATGGGCAGTTGACAAAAAGTACCTCACAAGGCCCCTTGTGGACCTTAACAAGTAAATGCATGCTCAAAGTATAGTTTCATCTTAAAGAAATATACATTTTTTTTGTAATCTCAGTAAACTGAGCCCTTGTTGAACTGATTCCTAAGACATTCTGGATACAAATTCACTTAAATAAAAACATCACTGACTTGATCTACTCCTACATATCAAATGATGGATATTCTCAGCACACAACAGTATGACAGATAGTTGGGTCACCGCTTTTAATCATAACGGTGAAAACATTCGAGCAACCCTAAAAGAAGAGCACACACAGCGGGACGTACTTTGTTTCAGCAGGATCTTTCTCCGCTATATTGTCCCCAGCCTCGTTATTGGTCTTCCCTGGGGATTTGTTGAGGCCATCTATCCAATCAGACACTTTCTTGAGGGCTCCCTCCACAGTGGACACCAGCGTCTGGACGGCCTCCAGCTCCTCCGGTGCCGGATAAATGCTGGCATGCTTGGCCATGACATGGCGGTCGTCGTTTGCAAACGATCGGAACAACCTCTGGGTTCAGGCGAGGGGAAAGAGAGACATTATCGTTTTTTATTGTAGACACATTTTCATTTCAGCTGACGCTCATTCAGTATGAATCACACGGAGTGAGCAGGTGGAGGTTCAGAGCGAAGGACAAGGACATTTAGAGAGGAATGTCCACTAAAGATCCTAAAAGGCCTCTGAAGGAATCAAACCTGTGGCCTTTACAACTTGAAACCTTTCAGATGGTCTATTTGCCTATCATTAATCATTTTAAATGTCATCCCAGCAAATGTGGGTGTCAGTGAGCACGTACCGCCTTAATAGGTGAAAAGAGCCTGATGTTTCTTTTATATTAAAATAACTAAAACCTAACTTCAGTAGTATTTCTCTGCAATATCAAACATTTCTGGACTCGATAAGAAACTTACAGTTAGAAAGAAATACTCACAGTTATAAATAAATAAGAGTTCACCAAATAAAAACCCAATTTATGCGCTTTATCTGGACTGTGTGTGTGGTAACATGAGCGAACAACTTTCATCAGATTTCTTGATTCTGGAGAGAAAGTGTGAAGAAACTCCTAAAAATAAGCGCCGTGTCAGTCATAACTTTAAAGCTCCGATGGTGCTCTAACATTAATTCACATAACGTCACATTAATCTAAGAACTGCTTTCAATCAGTCATGTGTTTTGGATAATATGCCACTCGTTAGAAAAATATAACACTAAGAAGCTGTAAAATGTATCGGTTCAATTGTGAGGAGACTTTGTGGAGTACAAACAGCTCACCAACAAATTATATAATAACACTGGAAACCAAGGTTTTCATAGCTCACTGCTTCGCCATATAAAAATTACATTATGCTGGACTGATTAACATGGAATATCAACAGACTTACTAATCAAACCATTAATGTGCTCTTTGAACCCAAATTCATGCAGCAGCTCATTATGTTTTCATAAGGCTACATAATTGCCAACTGCATAAAAAAATAAATAACGTTGAATTCGTTTCCTGAATATCTGATATCAGAAGGGATGCAGGACACTGTCTTCACCTATGTCCACTCTACACCATCCCATTTTCAAAATGCAACCACACTAGCATCTGCAAGTCCTTTTTGTAGAGACTTCTGCCCATAGTGAAACACCTGAACAATAGAAAAGGGGCTAAAATCTCTTGTATTTCATCCTGTCAGGTGGCAAACAACAAAACTGTGCATCACAGCCAACATCTGGTAGGAAGCAGGACTGACATTTGAGCTGGAGTTGTTTTTAATGGTTTAGATCCTCATAAACGACGAAGAGAAACCTTAAATTCTACAGCACAAATGATATTTTTGAGAATAGCGTTCTTCCAACTTTTGTCAGCAGCTTGTGTTTGTCCTTTTCCTGTTTAACCATGATAATGCTCCATGCACAAAGCCAGTTCAAGAAATGCTTTTCCCAGTTTGGTGTGGAAGGACTTGACTGGACTGTTTTCTGTGAACTTCCTGGAGGAAGCAAATGAAATCCAGAGCAAACATTGCATGAGCATGAACATCGTTTTTAAATTAAATGCCTGATGTTGTTTTCCTCAACCTACGCCATAGCCATTCTGGTACAAATGGAGGAGCTTGTTATCGATGTCAGAAAACGCTCGTCATTCTGCATGATGACAGCAACACCTGAAGCGACCTGTGCTGCTGCCAATCTCTGCGTGGCCTAGATACAGCCTGCTGTACTTAACATTAACATTTATGACATGTACTTAGGGATAGAGCCCATCCCTCTGAGAGGAGGGGGGGGGGGGATGTGCAAAATTAGATCAGCGCTCGTTTTTACAAGCCTGGGTGCGCTCATTTTTACAAGCCTGGGTGAGTCCGTTCGCTGGCCGAGCATCCCGGCGAGCTTTCAGTCCAAGGTCAAACTGCTATCTCTCTCAATCATCATCCCTTCCTCCTCAACCCCCGATCCTCTCTTCCCCCTTTTTTCCTCTCCTCTCTCTCCGTCCCTGCCTGCAGCGCTTAAGCACACCCTCATTACGGTGAGTTATTTATGATGGTGCTTTAATAATTCATGGCCACAAGTCTCTAGGGCTTGTGCTGGAGTTGCGAGGGTCATTCATCATGACCTAGCTAATCTCCCGCTGAAGTGCCGGGGGCATTTGAGGCTGTGTAGAGGCAAGTGTGGGCAGCGTCAACAACCATAACACAGAAACATACACATAAACATTAACAAGATCTAAATGAAAGATTAAGACTTTGACAGCCTCAGCAGTGATTCTGGCCCGGCGTCCTTTTATTTGTTACCTACAAGACAGCTGGGAGTTCAGGCTTGCACCGCAATTAGAAGATAATGACATTCACTGCTTTAATTAATTGCATTGCAGGGTTTGTCGGTGGAGGCCATTTGCTTTAATCTGACACACATGATTCCTTTAACATTTTCTTCTCTCAGTCAGATCACTGGGGAGCATGACGTCTGACACTAACAGGTTTGCATGGTGTGAAACCAGCTTGGTTTACATTATAGATGAAGGGTACCGAGCATCAGTGAGGGCAACAGTTAACCAGCACATAAAGAGATCATATGAAGATTATTTTTCCTTTAGACTCATTTAGCCTAATCTGACTAATCTTGGTCAAAACTCCAGCAACACTGGTACTATTAACAACAACCTTACTGTTAGACCTTCATCAGGGTCATCATAAAACGCATTACCATTGGTACCACATCAATGTGTTGTGTGATGACCCTGAAGGCCGACATTCATTGGTCTCACAATAAAGTTGGTTTTTGTTTTGACCTCCACAGACTTTTCCCTTCCTCATGCACCATGGAAGAAAGTGGCACTGTGCCACAAGTCTATACACTGCGTCAGATTTTCAGGTGAGTGTGTGAGTTGCTGTGAGGTGAGTTTCAGGTGAGGGTGTGAGTGAGCAGGCACCAAAGCGTTTTGAAATTGAATTTACTGATATAATGAAAACTGCAGTGCAGTATTCACACAGAGGACATTCAGGAGTCATCAAAATGACTGAGTGAGATTTAAGATTAAATGACTTAGGACGTCCAAAAGACTTTCCTTCTCACTCCAATCCTTGGGGGATCGTCTGTGTCGTCACAAATACTTGTGAGCGGGACCTAATACTCATCAGGTGTTTCAACATTCAGTCCAATATGCAAAAAAAATGTATCATTTTGTCTGACAAATAAACAAACTCTTAAGCTGCCAGTCTAAACCAAATCAGCTTAGATGGGTACACAAATAAAAGACATGTTTGCATCATTACCAGCAAATGATCGATGATTATCTTAGTCATCTTGCAAAAAAAAAAAAATACAGTTACTTTATTTCTGATTTACGTTTAGCTGTATTTTTTCCTCTTTCTCTGAAGTTACAGGCCATGTCGGCATGGACTTGTGGCAACGCAGTGTGCAGGTGCAGTGCAGGAGGTAAGACACCAACTCGAGTGACTTACCAACAGTATCTGTGGTGTTGTAGCTGAGCTAGCAGCTCAGAGAGGCTGAGAGGCTGCCTCTGGTGTGTGTGTCTGGGAGTGTCAGTACATAGCCATAGCCCTGCTGTCTATCATGAGATCACCATCAAAGGAAACAATGCAGTCCGGTGGTGCTTCTACAAAGCACAATTCAAAACAACTGCACCAAAATTAAAAAATACTTGGGAGGGGGTTAGCAAAAACTAGCATAACCCCCTGTGAATGATAAGCCTCCATCAGCATCAAGGGATGGGGGTGGGGGAGGTGGACCACCCACCTCTGATTAGAGGGCGTTAACATTCTTTTATAATATAAATTTAATGACATAAATATGTCCCAAATGGTTAAATCTATGTCAGCATTGGCTGAGTAAAGTTTAGGATGGTTTAAAACAGTAGATGGCATGTTGAGCCACTTTCATCCCACAAACTTTTTAGATTTTGATAAGTCAATATTTCCACCAGCATTCGTTTCATCACAGTACAGTCATATGATTTGGTTTACTGCTAAAAAAAAGATTTTAATTGTCCAGTACCTCTTTAATTGCTATAAACACACAACATAAACAACAGCAGACATGCACAGGAGGCTCACCATGTCCAGGCAGTGGGGGGGTTGTAGGAGGGGTCTAGGAGAGGACCAGGGTCCCGTCACTCTGCCTCTTCATGCAGTCAAACGTCTCTCAGCTGTTGGCCTCTAGGTCAGAGTCTCACTGTAAGAAGAAAATAAATTCAATAAATTTGTCTTAACCTTGTATTTCTCTATGATGCATAAACAGACACATATTTATGCATTTTTTTTGCCCTCACAATATAGCTTTAACCTTTGTATTTGTACTATTTGCTGCTTATAATGTGGGTGATCTCGGATTTAAGGCTTATTCTAAGCTGCTCTGAATAAACATCAGCTAAATGCTTAAAACATGGGGCTGCATTATCAAGACTAAAATAATAATCCCAAATGTCAGATGTACAAGCATTGTGCTTCATATTTCACAACTAGTAATGACAAACATTTCGTACATGTTTTCGCAGCATCAACACAACTACAGTGGATGTAAAACAATAATTAAAAACTGAAAAAGCTTTAAAGGACAGTATATTTTGGCTCAGACAGGCTTCATCTGAGAAAAGCTGCTAAAGGTTTCGGCATTGTAGTTCATCCGAAAGGTGTTTGATGGGGTTAAAGGTCAGGGTTCTATGCAGGCCACTCATTCAGTCATATTTCAGCCATGGGGCGGCCGTGGCTCAGGCGGTAGAGCAGTCGTCCACTGATCGGGGGATCGGCGGTTTGATCCCCGACCCCTGCAGTCAGCGTGTTGAGCTGTCCTTGAGCAACATAGTGAACCCCAAATTGCTCCCAGAAGCTTAGCCACCAGAGTGTGAGAGTGTGTGCGTAAATGGGAGAAGCATATTTATTTAAAGATGACTAGAGCAACTAGTCGATTAATGGATTAGTCAATGGAAAGAAAATTTGTGGCCAATTATTTTGATAAACGATTTAGCATTTCAGTAATTTTTCAAGCAAAATGTCAAACATTTGCTGGTTCCAGCTTCTTAAATCTAAGGATTTGCTGATTTTATTTGCCATTTATGATAGTAAATAAAGAGTCTGGACTGTTGGTTGGACAAAAGAAGCAATCTGTAGACGTCAGTTTGGGCTCTAGGAAACTATGATAAGTTTTTCATAATTTTTTTGACATTTTATAGACTAAACGATTCATCGATTGATCGTGAAAAAAAAATCTGCAGATTAATCGATAATTAAAATAATCAGCAGTTGCAGCCCTGAAGATGACTGCTCATATTTTTATGTGATGAGTTTTATTGAACAGATGATTCATGTTTAATTTGAGTTCAATGATTAAAAATAAACCAGCCTTAAAACAATATACTGTGTTTGTTTGTTTTTACAAACCACTTTGATTCGGGTGCTGCTGTGAAATTGTTTTAATGTTTTCTGGCCACAAACACGCATTAACACATTAATTCAATTACGCAGAATATATTCTCACTATTAAATGCATTAGAAGAAGCCGCTTTGCCCATGCGGTCTAATGGTAATGAGATGTGAGCCTGAGCCTATGGTGTATCCATGTGGTGGTGGTGGTGGAGGAGAGAGAGCGAGCAACGCTGCTGTGTGTAACATCCCAGGGGAATCTGTGGGGTCGAGCTGAGCATCAATTAGATTCTATGTCACCTTGACCTTGTTTTCAATGACAAAGCACAGCAGGCTGACAGTGGCCATTGCTACTGCTGTCTTTATTTGCTGCAAGTCTTATCCGTTCTGTTTGCAGAATAATTTTAACCATCCAGTAAAATAAACACAGTGCAAATGTTTGAAAAGAAATATTAGCAAAAAAGGATGTTGGTCAATACAGCACAGATATTACTGGGCCAGCTGCACAGCTTTCTGCCATTCAAAGCCCCGCGTTCCCACTCGTGCACTGTTTTGTAATAAAAACTTCCCAAACAGGAGAACGTCAAAGCATTTACTACTGCTCAATAATGGAGGATGTTGCTACATGTGAGAGACCAGGAACGCAACACATGAATGCTAATAGGCCTTATTCTCATTGCAAAAATGAGAGGAGGGGTAAGACAGAGGTGTGTTTCTGCCACACTGTTCAGTTTGATGATACAGTACATCACGTCTTAACTCCACATTTCTGCTTCATCTCTTCTTGAATCTGGTTCACGAGTCTCTAATTAGAAAAAGTGACCCAATGAGAGGACAGTGATGTGGTTACAACTACTTCAAAACAATACAGAAAAAAAAGACTTAAGCCTCTTGCAACTTGAGAAAAGGATAGCAGTCACTACATTTCAAGTGTATATTGGAACCTTGCAAGTCAAGTGAGTTTTCCACAACACATTCCTGCAAATGTTTCATTGTTCAGAGATAAAGGGCTTGCATCCATTGAAATGCTAGAGGGCTTTTAATTTCAAACAGATACAGGAAGTGGTGATTTGTATTTACAGGGTATTGCAGTAACTTAAACAGGGCAAGCGGAGCGGATCAAAATGAGGGTTGTACTGAATTACGAGCATGTAACATAACAGACCATAACCTGCACCAACGTATTACTTACGAGAGTTCTCGCTTGTGGACAAGAGAGAAGCAGTACAATGTAGCACTGAGCTAATCGGCTATCCCAGGCTTCTGCTAACTAGCTACATGCTGCCAGCTCTCTCTACCTACACCTTACAAATGCCGGTTTAGTCAGGATGCATAAAATTAAGCCGGTTTAAGCTTGTACACTGGACCGGACTGGCAAAACCGGACACGTACCCAACCCTACTGACAGGAGCCTCGGATCAGAAAACGTTTTTCTAGAGGGCATGTACTTTGCTGTACAATTCAGAGGGCTTTTCAAAGCATAACATGTAAATCAGCCAGCAGATTAGGCCACAACCAAATCCATTTCTTCTTTTCTTTTTTTTTAGGATCCACCATTAGCACCAGCATAAGCATTGGCTATTCTTCATTTCTAGTTCAGCCAACACACAATGACATTTTGGCTCTGTGCCTTTTTTACTTGTCTGTGCTTCCCAATGCTTAAAAGAGAAATTTAAATAATAGGATTAAAAGATCATTCTAATACATTTGGTTGAACTTGCTGGACTCTGACACACCCCAGCTCTCTTTTTGTTTTGTTTTTCCTTCTATCAAATCTTTATGACGAGACATGAAAGTGGTCAAACTTGCATTGGGATATAAAATATATAAAATAATAAAAGCCCAAAAACTCAGCTGCTATGTGCAAACAAACATGACGTGACCGACGTAAAGAGCAGCAGAAAGTTGTACAGGAAGACTGGCATAACAACATACTACCAGGGGAGACAGCAGTGAGGACAGCAATAATTTCAGCCAAAAAGCCATTTAAAAAAGTAAATACCGAAACACATGGCACAACTGAACCTACAGTACCATCCATGGCTGGACATACTTACATATTGTGCAGCACTTTTAAATTTCCTATGCAGGCTCATTTTCTAATAACCTTTCATCTCCCTGAAGAGGGGAGGTGATTAAACAATGATAATTAAGAATACAGCAATGACTTTTTAAGGACATTGATGGGGCTGCAAGAGCAGCAGATGGTGAGCTCAGCATGTGACAAAAAGACAGTGCTGATTAAAAAAATTTAAAAAATTTAAAAAACAGACCAGAGAGTCAGAACACATAAGTGGGGATGTTTTACGCTGAATAAAAATAGATTTTCGACACAACTCTCAAGAGTTGTCCTGAAAGGCTTTATAAAACCCAATACAGTTTTAAAGGGTTTCACAACTCCCACATTATGAGACAATAAATGAAAATGAGACCCTTCAACCTCAGATCTTCAGGGAGAGCTAAAAAACCCTACAAGAGCTTTCCATTTTATTTCACCAAACAGCAATTAAAATCATTAAACTACAGTCAAAGACAAATGTTTGCAACAATTAAGCAATGAGTGCAAACTTAGCTGCACTACAGTTTAGAAACTATAAATCTAGTGCTTTGTTGTGCATTTGGAGTACAAATGAGCTTGGTTGCTTATGCAGACTGCAGTACGACATAATCCTGATCCCGGTCTTTCAATAATGAGTATCTGCCAACATGTACGGTGTTACATTTATCTCCATTATAATTTTCCCAATACAGCTGCACTGTGCATATTTATGTTGCACTAAGTCTACATTCATAAAATTGATTCAATGAATGCAAATTACATATATTTTACAGCCCATATAATAAAGTGAATTTAAAAAGTTCTGTTCAAGCAAAATTTGAATATATGATCAAATTTAGGTAAAGAATAAACAAGAATAGGATAGAAATGTATTGCACAGTAAAGCTGATGTGCAGCTCAATTTAAGGTTGTATTCTGATGCATATGGCCGTATACTGTATTGAAGCTAATGCCTGCAGGAGAAGTGAAGAGGAGCAGTAAACCTGTTTTCAGACAGAAGGCTGGAGGTTGGCATCACAGCTGGCAGGCTGGAAGGCAATGCAAGAGACCGCCAGTATTACAAGAGCAACAGAGAGTCTACGAAGGTATGAATTATGCTTTCAGATCAGCAAACACAAAGAAAAACACAGTTTTGACTTGAGCAACAAAAAGCTCAACATATACTTTTTTTTTTATAAATATGACTGAAATTCAAACATTTAAAAAATCACTCTTACAGTCTTGATTGTGTTGTGGGCAAGGCACTCTAGGGAGGTTATTAGTTCCTTTCCCAGTGGAGGAGAGTAAGGCTATAACACCAGGGTCAGAGGTCAGACTGTAGTCTTGCTAAAAATGCAACCACTCATTCTGCTTTGATGCACTCTGGACAAAATTATTTACCAAATGGCTGTGCTCTGCCACTCCAAACCATCACATCCTCAGGTATTCTCTCCATAATGTCGCCTCCAGCCTCTCCTGTCCCCAGCATCCATTTTGAGGAAGGTTAGATGAACCCAGGGAGGGTATTATTCTAGGGCTGTGTTTATTTAGGTCGTTTTCACTGCAGGGAACCTTTATGAGCAGGCTTTTATGTTCACACAAGACTTCAAATAATGCCCTGTGCAATCCTGCGAGCTTGCAGCAGGCGGGATAGAAAGTAAAAAAAAAAAAAGGCCTTGTTCCCTCATCCAAAGCTTTAGTGACTAACATTCGATCTGACAACAAAAGGCGATACAGACCCTCACATGATAATCCAAGTGCTGGGTATCACACATTTTTCAACACTTGGGAGTTTTGCTCCAAAATGGTCCAAACAAACAGCACTCCAACTGTTCAAAAAACACAAAAGCTAATAAAAAATAAATATCATAACAAATTGGTCCGATTATATAAAATCAAAATTTTAAATTGGAC
Source organism: Hollardia meadi (assembly GCA_037974645.1). Lineage (NCBI taxonomy): Eukaryota > Metazoa > Chordata > Actinopteri > Tetraodontiformes > Triacanthodidae > Hollardia > Hollardia meadi. The sequence goes on along the minus strand of JBBPCS010000386.1, from coordinate 3,593,015 downwards.
CAGGAGGTAAGCGGAGAGCCTCTCCGACAGATAATGCAGAATGACCTCCGGGTAATGAAATCTTTTTTCCTAAAATGGACACAGTTTTTGTAAATTACCTCATTTATTTGCAGCGCGACGCTACTTCGTCTGACACATTAACGCTCTACATGATGATGAGCAGAAATATAAACAGTGGCCTTTTTGAACGTTAACAGCAGAGAACTTATTTCATTTCACAGTTATGTTTATACCTTTTCTGTAATCCTCTGATTAGGTTTATTACTTTAATTTGACAGACGACTTTATCCATAGTCACTTACATTTGGGAGCAATTTGGGGTGCAGAGTCTTGCTCCGGGACACTTTGACTTGTGTACAGCTGGAGGTGAGGATTGAACAATCGATCCTACATTTAATCGTCGACCTTTTCTGCCACCTGAACTACAGCTTCTTCCCAAATACAAGAAAGCCAGAGCAAAGATGCAGATTATGCCTAATTCCTACTATTTAACTTCGGATTATTAATCACAGATAGTGTTTGGAAGATACAGAGCCAACATGCCTGTCAACTATTACGCCAAATTCAAGGTCAGATTTTGACCATTACTATCCAAACTCCTGCTAGAAACACTACTCAAACCTACTCATTAACTTCTAAAGTGATTAAGCATAAAATGATTTGCAGATTTCATCAATGATTAAAATGATTGTTGATTGTGGCCCTGAATTTCTTGATTACTTCTAGATTTTTTGATTAAACGTTCAGTCGGAATACAGGTGTTTACTAAATGTCAGAAAATAGTGAAAAATGCCCAGCACAGTGATATCTTTAAAAATGCTTCTTTTAGTTGTTAAACAGTCCAAAAATGAAAGATTATGGATTTTACAATGAGTTCCGTTTGTATACAACCTTTCTACAAGAAAATTCAATTTGTTATCATAAAGCATATGTAAAAGAAACAGAAAACTTTCACATTTTTAAGAAGCAAAAACAGAACCTTTTGATTTTATTAAATAACTTCTTAAATGTGTAATCCTTATCAATAGCGTCCATTTTTTTGGCAATTGAATAACTGTTATTAACAGTTTTAGTATTATACCTACAACTATCATGAAACTTGGTATTTCAAAACTAACTGTGTCCCCTTATATAGCCCCAAAGTAAATGTTTGTCCTGGAGGATTTTATAAAGCCCGTCAAGAAACACAAAAAGACTTGTATACCTCTTTGGAAGGAAACCCCAATTAAGCACCCACAACATATAACATGCAAAAGCTGACCCCGAGGCTGTGCTGAAGCATGCGCAGAGACTATGCTCCAACATTTCACCTTTAACACACACCACTTTTAGTTCTGTGTATGGTTTGGTTAGGATTTTTTAGAGTTGGAGGTGGAGGATGCCAAGGTAGGTGAGGATCCAAAGAACTACTTCTGGTGCACTTAATTTCAAGAGCAATGTGAGTCCTGACCTGCCAACCTGACCCATTCTCTCCAGCTTTCTTTTAATGTATGTGTGCTCACACCAGCACTACAGAACAGTGAGCAGATGATAATGTATTTCAGTGCAGGTTCGATAACCCTGAACATTATGACTCCTCCCGGCAGAGCAACATATTTCATCGGCTGCACAAATTCTTTGTGATCTCCTTGCAGAGCCGGAGATGTCTGACTCTGCTGCAGAGCCAATAAAACTGACTACAAACGTTATATAAGTGAGCCACAGCTGGCAGGGGGTGGGCTGCAGAGGAAACAACACTCAGCAACATGGAAACATACACATACAAACAGGAAGGCTGGTACTTATAGGGACATGGTTATGTTTAAAAATACTGTAGTAACCTCCCAGCATGCTCTGATTTTACAGCCTGATTATAAGCAGCAGCTCAAATGACACCACATTAAAATTTGAGCCAGACTGAAATTTACCTTTCTGAGATTTAGTCTTAGCATTGCATTCTATATATTCCAGTGACTATATGAAAATGAGTCCTTCCATTATTTGCATGCATTCAAAAGGTTCAAGGGTCGGAGCCAAGTCAGACAAAAAGTGTTGAAATATTTAGCAGCCAGGAAAAAGGGAGACAGCAAAAATTCTAAATATGTGGAAGATGTGATTGAGTAAAAAAATAAAATTTAAAAAAAAGCCTAAAAATGGCTGAACCGTTGAGGTGAGTGAAAATAATGTGTTAAAAATCATCAAAATGAGGGTGTTAATTAACATCTACTTGTCTCCCTGAACTAACGATGTAACAGTCAAGAGGCTGCATCTCAGGCTCCGATCTGCAGATTTTCTACACGTTGAGAAGAGAGAATGAGATGTTAGATCAGATCAGTGTCTCTGCGAAAGTGATAATTGGAGCACGGCGGCTCTAAACATCAGGTGCCATAGAGGTTGAAGCAGGCAAAGCAAAGCAGCAAAGGTGACATTCCTGATGCCTACTTTAACAATCTAAAGTGCAGAAGTTAAAACAAGCAGAAGTCAGAACCCAGCAGATTAACTATTATCTCATTGAAACATAGGCCGCTGTTTCCTTGTTCCTCTTTTTAAAAGTTTATGACATTGTCTCTACAGCTGAGTGGGACTCTTATTTTCACAAGGTAGACGTGTTTTCATGGAAATGTTACTGAGATTTATACAATTACACACCGTTTGATTTTTGTTCTTGTGTCGATTTTAAACACACAGCAGAAGTTTGTATATGAAATGGATGGAGGAGCGCGTCAGTGTCAGTGACATTCAGTGACACCATGTTCAGACATACAGAATCAAAAGCAGCAGGCTGCCTCGTCTCTCGCCTTTCATGAGTCTGCATCTTTTGGTTATGTTTAAGGGTTCAGTATGTTTGAAACAAAAAAAGTCAGTCTTGTTCTCAATGGCCTCACCAGACGACTGGGTGAAATGCCCACCATCACAGCCTCCTCCAGGCAGCATTCCACTGCCTTTTTAGTCATGTAGAAAGTAACTAGTTAGTAAAAAGTACAATATGCGAGTGTATCAAAATTAAGTCAATGTACTTACATCAACTCCCTCAGCACCTTTCAAGTCCCTCAGTTTCAGTGATTAGAACCAGCATGTGCACTGATGTTAGGTTAGAATGACTGGTATATATAACTCAAATAATAACTTAATGTGAAAAGTAACTAACAATTTAACTGTCAGATAAATGTAGTGGAAGTACAAGGGGGGCAGAAGTAGTAGTCGGAGGATTCTGTTATTCCTTCCTTCATTTTTTTCCTCCGTCCAGGTTTTATTATGTTTCACTTGGACCCAAGGATGAACTGATTAGATTTTGGTGGTCAGAGGTCAAAGGGTCAAGGTCATTGTGACCTCACATCAGTCCCATGCTCGTGAAAGAGTTATCTCAGGAATGCTTTAAGGGAATTTCTTCAAATTTGGCGCAATTGTCTACTTTGAATCAAGGATGAACTGATTAGTTGAACATGTGTGTGAAGCATCCACGTTTTAGACATTTTTAGCTTCTTTGCAGCAACATCCATATTTGAAGTAGTGTAGTCCACCACTAAGCTCATTGGTTCTGCTGATGTTGAGCTTCAGGTGATTATCGTTGCACCATGTGACCAAGCTCTCTATCAGTCACGACAAATATTGTATGAGTCTGGACAGACATGGATGTAAACTGCAACTTGATTGGTGCACGGAGGCATATAACTGTGAGGCAGTAATTCTAGTTTTAGTTTGTTATTTTAGTTTGGGCTGGAGATCACCGTTTAGTCCAGTGCCGGGAGAGCGCTGGGTACGACAGCCCATTGAGTGGATGGCTCAGTGGCTTTCCCCGTCTTTTGATATGTGGTTAATTATTATATTCTAATTTTCTTAAAATGAAGCTTGTGGGTTTTTCCTTTAAAAACTGTTGTTGGCTTCCTTTATATGCTCTCCAGTAAACCCTGTTGTGTAGGGAGGCTGGAACAGTTGTACATTAACATCTCAGAACAAACAAGTTTGCCGACATGCAGCCTAGCAAAGCATGTTTCAGCCTACAGGTTTTTCTTAAGTTGATTAAATCATTAAAGTAATGCTGCATTAGCAGTTTTTTGTACTGTAACCATGGATGCACAGACAACAATCACCTGGACTACCTAAGAAAAAGTTTAAATATTACGATTATGGAGGTGAGATCTGAAGTTATGAGTCTTTTGACATGATTTTTCAGTTAAGTTGTGGATGTTAGTCTTCAGTAGAGATACTGATATCAGATTCCAGCACTATATGTGTAATGTCTGTGTGTTGTGATTCGACGAAGTAGGAAGTCAAATAGGGGTGCAATTTTTGAGGCAAAATGCGTCAATTAGGCACAGAGGGTTTAAACCGAGAGACAGAATTTCATAATTTTTAATCTTTCCTGCTTTAGTTTCAAAAACATGTGATAAGGGCAACATAAAGTCTGCCAAATCTGAACATAAAGCTTTTGGCTGGTGACGCATTGCATGTTTCCAGCCAGTGAGCGGGCCATGCCAGACCTCTCCACAGGTTGGTTAGCGTCTGATCATCACAACAGCTTTGCCAGCAGATTGAGGTAAGCTATCTGCATGGCTGCTTGCAATCAGGGGTGTCTGGAGCAAGCTGCAGCAGAGGTAAAGGTAGGTATAAAGCCCAGCTGGGTGACGCCCACACAGAGGGATCAGGAAATATAGCTGCTTTGTTATGAAACAGCAGCTTCAGAGTTTTTTGTTTTTTCACCGGAGGATTAGGCCTTCATTAATGCATTAATGGATCAGTCCTGCACTGTGGGCCTAAAAACAGCCACGTAACAACACTCATCCCATGCTACTAAAAGCAGCAGCAGCAGCAGCAGCGTGTGTGTGTGTGTCTCAAATGTAGGACTAACATTGTGTGTTTTACTTGGTTGTGTTGTGTTATCAGGCATGTGTCAAGTTGAGAGGACACAGTTTGGTGTTGATCCAAAAATAAATCTTCAATTAGGAAATAAACTACAATTACCACCTCATAGTTGAATTTTCTACCCTGATTCCAGTGAATAATTTCCAGTGAGAAACAGATGAGTACAAGGGACTGATAGAGAGCTTCAACACATGCAATCACCCGAAGCTCAATATCATCAAAACCAATGAGCTTGTGGTGGACTACAACACTTCAAATATGGACGTTGCCACAAGGAATCTACAAATTTCAGCAGCTCCTGGATGTGAAAATAGGCAACTGATCGCTAACACATTTGCCAAATGAACTTAAGGTGAAATAAATCAATGGTGTTTTTTCACAGCTCATAAATTAATGCAGGTTTGATTCATTTAATGTCAGTACAAACCATGTTAGATCAAAGTCGGTTCAGGATTTATTTCTCAGTGACTGCAATGTTCCAAGTTCTAAAATAAAACCCTGCAGGATGGTGATAAGTCATTTGCTGTCCAAACATTCCACATAAACAACATGTCAGACTGAATGAATGAACTAAATATCAACTCAAGGATGATTACTAGTCTTTCAATCATTAGCTGCGGTTACATGGACAATATTTCTTCAATCTGATTGAAATCATTCTGATTAGAATTTTCAACTTAACTGTTTACATGGACGCTAAATAAAGTAAAATAAAGTAGTGGCAGCCACAGACCAGTTCTGCTTCGATGCCGCCATGTTTCTGTCCCTCCCGGAAACTCGTCACGTCACCGTCACCCCCACCTGGGGCACACATGCGCAGAAAGAGCAAATGTATTCCAACCCGAGGGAAACAATCGGAATAAGTGTTTACATGGTTATTAGACGCAAATATTTTCCGATTGAATTGGTTTAAACCACCCCTCTCGATCCGATTGAAAATTCCTTCCGATCGGGCCGGATCGGATCAGTCTCTTCCGTTTGAGGCATTTTTAATCTGATTGGGCTCTCATTCCGATTATAAGTGGAATATTAGGGTCCATGTAAACCGAGCCAGTGTTGCATGTGAATCACGTAATGTTATGGGAGATCGCCATCATTGTTCTAATCTGTCCAAAATGACTGACGGCATTCAGATTTTTACGTCATGGCAATAAGCAGATGGCAATAAACCTGACATCATTATTTTCTTGATAAATGGATTCATTGATTTGTCTATAAAGTATTAGAAAATAATAATAAAAAAAATCCTTTCAGAATTTCCCACAGCCCAAGCTGATTTATTTAGGTAGCTTGAAAACCCAAAGATGTTCAGTTAACTGTCATATAGGATAAAGAAAATAATCAAATCCTGCTGGAACCAGAGAATGTTTGGTACTTTTGCCTGAAAAATAGCACATACTTGTTTGGACAATAATGTCGGGGTGTGTCTGTCGGCTTGTTTTGGAGTCCTCTTGCACTCTTGTGGCTAAAAATCAATAAAGTCAAGGTTTGTATTGTGATCAGCATACAGTTATGATGACAAAGTCCCCAGGCTCTGAAGAAAGCACCTGTTATACTGAACAATCAATCATTTCATTGTTGTTCCTTTATAATCCTTCATAATTAGCATATTGAATGATTTGGATCCCACTAATTGATTAATTAAGTGGCCTTCCACGCTTTTCCATAGAATTAAAATTTTGATACTGGGAGTTTGTCATGATGTAATGCAGTTTTTTTAATTAAAACTTAAAAGCCACATATCTCAGATCAAATGTGCAGCTCACATCCTGCACAGCACTCTGCAGTTATCTCTCCCGACATTTTTATGAACAAATAGCTTTTTTATGATCTAGCAAAAACATGCAAATGCCTTCTGTGAGGAGGCACAGTACACAAAAGGCACACTGTGTCGTGGCCTGCTGCTTAATAAAACATGGAATCTTTATTGTGCTGCACCAATGAAATCTTAAAATGGTATTTCCCTGTTCCTGTGATCATCATGTAGTTATTTAAAGATCCACGGTATTGCTTAAAGTAAAAAGTAAAAAAAACAAAACTGGGGACCTTAAGCCTACCTAAACTTCATATACAGTGGCATTTGTGGTAATTCTCCTTTGCTTTGTAAGCGCTAACTGGCTTAAGACAGGAGAAAGACACATTTAGCTATTACAGCGTTGTGCTCTCGTTACCCAGAGCCACAGACAGTGTAGGGTGCATTTTTATGGCGTTGGCATTAATGAGAGAGTTGACGGTTGTTATAAGTTTGGGATGGCTGAGGGGCTTAATCAGCATTTTCACAGCCTCTAAGACAGACGTGCACAATTTTCAACAAAGGCCTGTGTGTTATTGGGAAATTATTCAAAAAGTGGGGTTTTAGCTGCAGCCTATTTTTAAATCCAGTCATTGGAGAAGGTTTGTTGTTAGTGAAACATGATATTCATCCAATCTTTAATGGTGCTCAGTTGTTTACTAAAAACATTCTGATTACTCTCAGCAAGTGTCTGATTATAAAACATTTTTAGTGAGAGCTGGACCCTTTGCAGCCTTTTGTTTTAAGCTGCAGATCATTGTCTAGCAGTTTTTCCTTCCGTATATGAAAAATGTCACAGTAAAGGCTGGCTCCTTATATAGCGAAGTGATCTGGTGACCAAGTGATACAAATACTGTAATGGTCGCAATGCTTTGTCGAGAGCTGATCAACGAGTAATTGTTTCATCAATCTTTTGCTGGTTCAGGCTTCTCCAATGTGATTATTTGATTTCTTTTCTTTATCATATCTTTGGTAGTAAATTTAAAATATTTGAGTTTTGGACTCTTTGGTATATTTGGTATATTTTAGCGTGTGTTTGATTCACACCCAGCTTTAAATAGATCACAGCAAGCGCTCAACAAGGCAAGTAAGTCCTAAAAGGGTCTTTAGATAGAGACTGGGTTCATGTCCTGTGTAAAAAACAAAAGTCACCAATCTTAAACCTTACAAAGTAGCTTTTGTGTCTAAAGCAAAAGAAAGTGCTGTTCCAGGAACGAATTGATTTCCCCACACAGAGGCTTAAGGGTAGGCTACCTTGTGCGTCTTGATGAGATGCTGAGGGGCGTGTCTGCATCATTCTTTTGAAAGGTTACGTAAGATACAGTAACTATACAGTTATACACCTTGTACATATACGCACAATGTAGCCTACCCTTTGATAGGCTAGTCTTGTGCATCTCGATGAGATGCTGAGCGGTGTGATGGTGTGTCGGTATCTGACAACCTGGGATGAGAACATGGGATAAAACAATCAATTCGAATGTCGCCGTGAGCTGAGGATTTGTGATCGGTGACGTTTGTGAGTTTTTACTCTTTCCTGACATTTTATGGACAAAACCATTACTCAAGAAAGTCACTGGTAGATAAATCAATAAAAAACAATCATTAGTGGCAGCCCTGGATTTGTCATATGTTTTGTCTTTAAAAATGGCTTAAAAGAGCAGTTGGAGTCCTTTTGCCAACATCTTCTATCTCTAAGCCATTAAAGTGCAAGTTGGTACGCAATGATGGTGTCAAACTTTAGAGGGCACAGTTTAGTTTTGATCTGAAAATGGTGTAAAGACTGGAAAACGAGTTTTGTAAATCTTACTTTCCTGAATGATATTGATCAACAGCCCTATCCGCGCTGTCAGATATATTAAGGTCATTTTGTGCAATGAGGCAGTTAAACCTTGGAAAAAGTTATTTAATGTAAGCTGTGCCAGAAACCTGTCAATGCTGTTGCAATTCCTTGCTTACTGTATGAAGTAGATAATTGTCTAACCTTACCTAATGTCCCTGTGGAAGTGTGTCATCCTGGACGGGCTTACTCAGAAGTTGTCCTTCCAAGTGTTATTGTACTTACTGTATCGTAACTAACCTTACAAAGGATGCTCTTTGTTTATCTTTAAGTTTCCTTTAATTTTCATTTGTCAAAAGTGGTCAAAAGTGAAATACCAGTCTCAGTACAGTAATAGAAGTGCTCATGTTCTCTGATGTCACCCACAACATAGTCTCCAGACTATTTACCATGTCAGACAGCAGGCAGGGTGAGAAGTGTTTTACAGGCTTCAGTTCCGTGAGCAGGAACATGTGGTTCTCTGAGAAGTCACTGTACACTCTGTAAAGTAAATTAATTACTGTGTTTATTTGCAGTGTTTCTGCTGGTAAAAAAAAAAAAAAATCTTTACCGCCACGTCAAAGAAAAAGAAAATCACAAAAGAAAACACTTGTGCGAGTAATGGGAATAAACAGCCAGGATACTTAACTGTACATTTGCCGTAAGCTAGCGAGCAACGGCAGGCGAAAGTGTGTGTGTGTGTGTGTGTTTGTAGTTAGTTCATCCACTGCCTGAAGTCAAAACTCACCAGAGACTCTGCTTCCCTGTCTCTTTTTTCATCTGTCCTTTCTGTGCATATGTGAAATACAGTTCTGCTCCAGTCAGTGTTACAGTAGGCTACATAAACACTGGACCGTAGGCTGCTTCAGGCAGGTTGATAAGCGAGACGAAAGATAAATCCAATTTTTAATCCCTAGTTAAGTTTAGTAGTAGTGATATAGTCACAGCAGGTATACGGCGTATGCCTACTTATTTTTCAGTTGGCTTTCCATATACCCACTTCTAAGTGTCTCTCTCTCTCTCTCTCTCTCTCTCTGTGAGTCTTTGCAAAACCCCCACTGAAACTTACTCTTTATAATAGCCTGACTCATGGTCAGATCAATCTTGACACAAATCCATAAAATTATTGTTTTCTCTAGCTCTACTCTCCATTTGTCCTGGATTTTAAACCTCCTTCCAGCATTTAAAGAACCATAAAACTAATTTCTACAAATCATTTTCTACAAAAAATATATTTGCTCCATCACATGGCAAATCTTTCAATTTTATGACCATAATGTGAAACACACACACACGCAAAAGAAAAGTTGGTGTAAAGTTCTCGTTTAATCACACATCCACAAGATGTGATCAGTTTTGAGCCCATTCTTTGTCATGTTGACTATTTTCCTGATGAAATGTCCCATAAAGTTCTATAATCTATCTGTAATCCAGTGTGTAAAAACTCTTAATTTTTGCTCAATATTTTTTACTCCTCAATCACGTATGTTGAAATTGCACCAGAGTTTGCTCCAGCTGCATGTGAAAGGCGCATTATGTGGTGAGATGATGGTGGAAGCATTGTGAGCAGCAGCTGCTTTGTCACTGATGTCCTGTCGACCGAAAAGATTGTGCAGGACACAACATGAAAGCGCGTGTCACTCATCCGTTTGGAATTGCACAAAAATAAATTTCTATATAAAAGTATCTACACTCAACTAACACATTAGTGAAGACTTTTTAGGGGTTTGTTTTATACTACAGTGGTGTGAAAAAGTGTTTGCCCCCTTCCTGATTTCTTAATGTTTTTGCATGTTTGTCACACTTTTTAAATATTAGTCAAAGACAACACAAGTAAACACAAAATGCAGTTTTTAAATGAAGGTTTTTATTATTAAGGGAGA
>JBBPCS010000386.1:3545603-3574333 GCA_037974645.1 Hollardia meadi | reverse complement strand
CCCCCCCCCCCCCCCCCCCCCCCCCCCCCCCCCCCCCCCCCACATTCATTTGATCATTAACATAATTATGAACTTCATGCATGTGAAAATAACACACAAAGGCAACACATGGTCGCAGTGCAATCCAAACAAATCTAGTGTTTTGTTGCTGTGATATGAACAATTCAGGAAAAATCCAACCTTCAGATATTCAGTAAGTGTCTTTGGTGAACCCACCTTCACTTATCAATCATTTCTTACATTTCCCAGAGGGCTATGCAACGGGACTCATAGAACGGGTGTCAAAGTTTTGCTGTTGATCAAACCGACTGTTTGCTCAATCCCTCCTCCGAATAGCAACTGTTCCATCATAGCTTACTAACCTCAGCGGGGCACGGCAGTTCAAGCTCTGGATTTCTCCACATGTTGAAGCGGTTAGCACACGAGTTTAACGTGTGGTGCCATTTTTTAGCCTTTCCAAAACCAAAAACACACAAGCACAGGTGATAAAACATTGGTGTTAAGTGCATTTGTCTGCTTTTACACAATCTTTAAACAGTTGCATGTTTGGCTCACTGGCTTACAACCTACAGTAATGTTACCTTCAGGGCCAAGGAGCATATCACTAGCAAACTACATTCATTTGAGATATGGGTTGTTCCCAACTAGCACCTCCACAGTGTAATATTTTCTCATTGTGTGGAAGCCCGTCCTGGATGCTGGCAGGGTTTTTCGGCTAACATCAAGTTTATACTCCAGCAACCCATTGCGAGACGTTTGTCAGACATATTGGTTAAAACTCATCTTAAGAGCAAAAAGATGCGAAAATACCACTGTTGTCATTATAATAACCGCATATGTGCCTTGCGAGAAGGGAAAGCTTGGCAGGCACAGCGACGGAGGGGGTTGAGGCTTAGCTTAGTGGTCAGCAAAACAGTTTAGCAGTGAGCGTTGTGTGCAAACCGAGACAAGCTCTGCAGAATCCAGAAAGGAAGCCCTTGAGAAATTAGAAACATCTCAATGATGTGATATCACTTTGTATCCACGGGAATAAAAGAAATATGGACCCCAAAACTTGGAAAGTACATCACCAAAAACTGTTTTTTTTTTAAAAAACAGTGATGTGATGTTTTAGGTTGGATTTTTCCTTTAAAGAAACAGATCATGAACAGCACAGAGAAGTTGCCCAATGTGCACTTCATCTGGGCTCCTACGCACAGCCTCATTCAAAACTTTATTCCCAACTCCAGGTTTTACAGCCTGATTTAGGGAGCCTTTTTTTTTTGTATTTTGACTAGTTTTTAAGATCTGGAAATAATCAGAATCCATCTTTTCCACACCTTCTTTAAGAGAGCCCAGAGAGGGAAGACTCTGCTGTCGTAACTGGCACATAAAACCACAGTCGACACTGCATGAAAACATCCCGCGGGACAAATCAGCAGGACTTGTCAGGTGCGTCACAACACACAGGCCTGTCATGGCACATCTGTAAAGTGGTTACTAATGGATATGAAAGATAAGCAGTCATGTTGGAAGAAACCACAATCGCTTCTCTCCAGGCAATAGTGTAGGTAAAACCAAAATATCAGTCAACTGTTACAGGAAATTTGGGATACTGTTCTTCGGACCTTGGAATCTAATGTTTTACTTGCTCATTTTATGTCGTTATTCTTTCATAAATGCCTATTATTTCCCAGAGTTTCCCTACCACAGTATTTTGGGAACTAAAGAAGATGGTACATACACATCTTAAAGAGGATTATCCTAATATAAAATGTCTTAGATGGTCAAATTGCTGTTTCAAAGCCCATTGCAAGGTCTCACTCAGCAGGTAAGAAGAGATGTTTCTGTTGTCTTCCAACATGGAGGCCGGCGGTCGGGAAGTGGAGAAAGTGCAGCTCGAACGACCTCTACAAAAGGATAATTAGCAGCACCATATCAGAGCAGAGAGAAATGCGAAAAAATGTACAAAGCATAATGAAAAAAAAGTCTATTAACAAAAATCTCATGGTCCGTTTCAAAAGAATATACTGCACAGTTGGTGTTAATTGATATATACACTTTTTGTTTTCAGCTCTGTTCCTTCTCTCAGGTTTCTGTCCAAGTCAAGTGCGATCAAAGGAACTGCCGCATCCTTCACGGTGTAGTGGTTAGAACTCATTAATTAATAAAGAAAGAAAACATTGGCATGTGATTCATGGCTGTGCCCACTGGATTTTGACACCGTGTTTCCGTTTCACACTCTTTGACCTTTTTGTTTGTTTTTTTGTAACATGGCAGCGTTCAGAAGTTGACAGGGCTCGGGTCCCTCTACATCAGCATCGCTGGTGTTGAGGTACTAAAATGTGCCCCAACGTCAGAGAGCAGAGAGAAAAAAACGTTCAGTGCTGCAATCCAAGAAATACTGTCGACATCAGCAACCCTGGGGCGAGACGGTAAAGGCGGCGGTACACTCACAACAAAAGTTCCCTGAAAAAATAGAAACACATTCGAACACCCAGCTGTTACACACATCGGTGTTTACTTGCTGGGGCTTCGTGTTGTTCATTTATGTACACTCCATGCCAGGAGAGGGTGTGCATGAAAACTAAAGGAGTAAAATGCATGGATGAAGGCTGCCGACGGAGTCTGCGCTTTTAAAAAAAAAAATTGCTTTATCGAAGGTGCAAAAAGTCCTCTTGTGAACGAGAGGATTGAACAAAAACCTGACAAATGATGTGAAGATGTAAACAGTCGTAAACAAAAAGTAATGGACCAGGAAATGAAATTAATCTGCTTTTCCACAAGCCGACGCAACGAGTTACGTGCAATTTCAGACAGAGTGGAGGCTGGTAGAGAGTTCAAGTTCAGCCGCCGAGCAGCTGAGCCCAACACCAAGGCAGCGGCTTGTTTTCCCACAAACGTGCCCTTTTGTTGCCAGCCTTGCGCGAAGAGCCTCTATCTGGGAGTTTCCTGCCACAAACTCAGCCTTTTATCGTCCTCGGAGGGTCCTGATGACATGACAGCTGTTACTAAGTGCAAAGGTGCTGCTCTGCTTTCTGCTAATCCGCAGAAAGGTTGCTTGGTCATTTATCTCCTCTGGCATCTCAGTCCTTGTCCAAACCAAAACTCAGATACTTCAGGTAACCTCCAACAGAAATGTGTCTTCTGAGGAACGGAGACCAGAGAGGGTTAAGGGGGTAGAGGGAGACAGGAAGTGGTGGCATTTCTCCTCAGAAAATCCCTTTAGCAATTTTCAATCCCTTCTGTTTCATGCGAGGCAGTGTCGAACTGGCCACGTTCTTGGCCCGCAGCGGTCGGGCCAAGCCACGCTTCTTCAGCACAAAGTCATAGTTGGCAGTAGAGTTCATGGCGTAGAAAACATTGGCGTTGTCCGGGATCCGAAGCTCTACGGCACGAGACGAGAGAGATAGAAGAAAAAGCAAATAGTCAGTCAAAAAAGAACATTATGATTTATTCTTCCCTGACCTCATACCGGAGCATTTTCTTTTCTTTGTCGAGGAGGAAGCAGTAACACCACAATCTTCATTTGAATTTTTGATCTTAATAAAGTTATTTTATAAAAAAACATTTGCAAACATATTGAGATTCTGCCACAGCTGAAAAAACATCTCAGAAAACATTTTATGTTCTTTGCAAACACATGTTCAATTTCTATTTTTACAAAAAAATAAAAAATAAAAATGAAAATACACAATTACAGACAAAAATTCAAACACTGTTCCAATGTTTCATGTCATATCTACAGATCTAGAGTCAGATCTTTGTTGAGACACACCATCAGAACGTGCGTGTTTTCAGTTTTTACCTTTGTCCTCAGAGATTTTCTGCATCAGCTCGTAGTCCTCGGCCTTCTCCCGCTCCAAGTTGTGTTTGATCATGGCCTTCCTGATGACAGCCGGAGTCTTGTCTTGACTCGTCACCTGGATCGTGGGACGAACATCAATTAATTAGCATTAATGCTCTGAAACTTCACTGAGACAGAATTTAGCAGATTGTAGCTGATAACATGGAGATTGTGATATTTTATGCTCATTATTTTCTAAAACAACACGATTTAAGAAATGAACTCACCAGGATGCTCTTGTACATGTTGCCGTTCTCCACGTCCAGGCTGACCCTGATGATGCAGCAGTCGTCAACCTGCTGGTTGTAAAGCGGCAGCGACAGAGTCGAGTAGTTCGACACCGCCGACACCGAGCGCTTGTGTGAGCGGGAGGCCGACAGCGGGGTGGAGCAGGAGACCGAGGAGGAGGAGGCGCTGCTGGAGCCGGAGGCCGAACCGGAGCTGGAGCCCGTTCCGGAGGTGTCCAGAGACGACAGAGACGTACACTCCCAGAACTGAACAGGACGAAAGCAGAGCAGAAAAAACATGGTGAGGATAAAACACCACAGGACAGGAGGCTGAAGTTTACATGACCACTATTTTTTATTATAAATTAATCTATTAGTTGCCTTTTGGATTAAAACAGCAATACACCAATCTTGGGCTTGTGGATTTAAGATTTTTTAATAGAAAGTCTGTGTGATAAACTCTTTACCAGTATGTATCAGGTCTAATGAAGAGATGTAAGATTGAGTTGCGTTATGGAAAATGTACGATCTTGTGCTTTACAAGCTTGACCCCAAAATAGGGGCTAAAAATCAGAATACCTTAGTCGCTGCTGCGTATTTAGTCTCCCACTTAATGGAATAGATCACTCGTTTAGGCTGTCAAATATAAGAAAATAGTGAAGGATTCCCATCAAGATTTCACAGAGCCCAAAAATTATGCCCAAAACTCAAAGACATTCAATTTAATATGTTATTAAACAGAAGAAAATTAGCATATTTGAGAAGCTGGAACCAAACGAGCTAGTATATAAGTGACTAATGATTTCAGCAGCGCCAATGCTCATATGACATTAACATGCTAGCTTGCTAACATGAAAGATTTACTCTATGATCTCAATTGTCTGGATGATTGGAAATTCTGTTTACAAATTGTGATGGCAATCCATCCATCCAATACTTAAGATATTTAACTTTGGACCCAGGAGTACTCAGGAGAACATATAATTATCGTTAAAAATGATTATTGATGACATACTGTATGTACATGCCTGATCATGTTTTAAGGATAAAAATGCAAATGACAAAAGTGAAAACTTGTTACCGTTGATGTCGTATCTGCTGCTGGAGCGTCTCTCCCCAAAGCAGTGACGGTCAGTTTCACTGAAGGAGTCGACGTCTAGAGGGTGAGAGAGAGAGAGAGAGAGAAGGAAGTTGTCATCAAACAGTTGAACATCCAACACGAGAATATCATTAGCTGCTAGGAGGGGACATCAGCAGCCACAATTCACCGCACAAATTAATTGTGGGCTGAACATCAGCTGAGGTGCAAAATGTGTGTGTGTGTGTCAAAGCATCACGAGCACTGATAAGGTTTTGCAGTCTCTATCCCATCGGTCTTTCTTACCTTTCTCTCATGTCCCTCTGGAGAGTCGGACAGGAAGCTGGCGTTCACGTCCTCCAGGTCTGAACCACTGGAGCTGACAGAGGTGACGCTGAGGGCGTCGCCGCTGTCCCCCCCGCCTCCGCCTTGATACGGTCTGTAGTGCGAGTGGTCGAAGGACTTGGAATGAGAGCCTGCGGCGCTGCTGCAGCCAGGCTCCGTCAACTGCCGGCTGGACACGAAATGATAACAGGGCAAAGAGTTGTAAGAGTTGTGTGATATTAGAGAAAAAAAACAGCCTTCAATTATTTGGCTGAATGTTAACGATGGTAATGTGAGTTTTAAGACGCAGCTGATGTGTTATTAAATGTTTGTGTCTCTCTCTCTCTCTGTCAGCAGCACATTCGGCACCTGAGTTCTGATCGTCACTCGATCGTCACTTACTCGCTCCAGCGTTTCATGATTCCCCCGTTCTTCTTGGCTCTGAGGGTGTTGCTGGCCGACTCTGACAGAGGCTCGATCTCGCAGGACAGATTGTAGCTGCAGCAACAGGAAGTCAGGAAAGATGACTCATCTCTATTTACAATTTAATGTGGGCAAATAGAAAAAAACTGCTGCGTCACAGTCAGAGGGGGGGAGGTCATTTTTCTCTAAATATTTCTACATATAAAAAACACACTTGTTGCAGTTTTAATACTTTGTTTTGTTTCGGTTTAGTAGTAAATATAAATTGTTTTATCTTCTTTCGGTGGATTTCACTGCTTGGGTATGAATCTACCAGGCATTCCCTCAGTGTTACTGTAATTTATAAATTGGCTTCAATTATTTTAAAGTGCTCCTGGCCTCCTCTGAAAGTCAGTCTTATTACTTAGACAGTCTGACAGTGGTGGAAGAAGAAGAAGTCAGAACTGTTATTTGAGTAAAAGCAGAAATAACACAGTGAAGAAATACTCTGTTAAACACTATTATCTGGTCCTCATTTGTTTTTTTTGTTGGCCTGAGGGGACACACATTGTTGAGACAGAGGGAGAAAAACAGCATAAAGCGGACGACTAACCTCTCTGCCTCGCTGAGTTTCTCCACGCCTGCGAACCACTCTCTGAAGTGGCTGTCCTGAGTGAAACTGTAGTTGTTGGAGGCCAACTGGAGCAGTTTGATCTGAGCGATCACCTCAAACTCCTGCAGGCAGACGGCAGAGCAGGCAAAGGTAAGAGAAAAGGATTTCATTGTCAGATTTTTATTGTCTCTGAACTAAAAGATGATTTCTAAACACCGCTCTGCTTTTTCTTTACACAGCATACCTTTCTTCTATTGCGTTTTAAGAGCATTACAACCAATCAAACAAACAGCAAAATTTTATTCACCTTTCTTCTCTTCTCAAAGTTGATCAGACCACCCTGAGAAAGGAGATAAAAAAAACATGAGATAACATAAATAAAAACCTGCCAAGGAAGGTAAAAAAAACCCAAAAAACTTATGGCAATAAGAAAACATGTGAAGTGTCGGACCTCAGTGTAATCCTTCATAGCAGTGTCCATCATCACCAGGTCTGTCAGGAAGGTCCCCAGGTAAGGAATCGTCCCCTGCATCACTCCCTGTTCAGAGAGGGACAGAGGGACCGTCAGTGGAGGTAAACATGGAGGCTGAGCAAGAAAACATCTCTTCAGAAACAAAAACACTGTCTTCAGCACAGGAGACACAGAAATGCAGCAGACTTCAGAGTTCTGCAGGTTTCTCCTCAGACTGGACAGACTGCAGCGCCCCTATGTGCCACTAGGTGCAGCTGTTGGCACATAATTGATGCTGCCCATTTCTCAGTGTTACAAAGAAGCAGCCGGGGCTGTATGTGATTATAATAACCCGAAGCAGAAGAAGTACTGTGATGAAAAAGTCTTTCATAGAATAAATAACGATAAAATAACAAACAGTTCACGCTGTCGTTTCAGTTTGTGGACTCACCAGATCTCTCTGCTGCTGGTGTCTCCTCTGAGCTCGTTTGGGGTTGATTTCCAAAGTGGCGAATTTTGAGGTGCCCTCCTGCAGAATAATAACAAAAACAGTGAGCCTATGTTACGTACACAAAAATCTTAACTAAACTAAATTAATCTACATCTAAATTAGAACATCAATTAAAAAAGCAACTTCTAAAAGTGCAAGTAGATGAAAACAAGTTGATGAATCGTTTGTTAGTTCAGTTTTCAGATATTTAAAAGGGCAATTCTGTAATGCATGATCACAAAGCACGAACATGAATGTATTTCTATTGTCATGCAACTTTTTCCCCCCTTGTTGCTGAATTTCAGAGGCCAAAAAACATCCGAGTAACTTCAGAGAAAAAGTGGGAGAAAATCGCCCTCCTGTTGTTCCCGCGTCACATTCCTCAGCATGATGTAATGTTCAGGGGCCTTCTGCAGCCCGTGTAACTTGAGCTGACCGAGTCAAGTGAACGCAGCCTGGCCTGAGCAGATACCGCGCGAGAGAGGCAACGCCTCGAGGTGATCTTTCACACGGGCATCAGATCAGGGCTGTTGTACATCTGCCAATGGTTCCCTACTCCCTTTGACGTCAGCAGGGATTCCCTTCAGAGGGCGCCCGGGGGGGTGAGTTCACTCACTGATACGTCAGCAAACTACTCAGGTTTGTAAATAGGTGATAACACATTCACCATTTCCATTTATTTTGACACATTGAAAAGATATTTGTTTGAATGGGAACAACTTGATTCTGGTTTTTTTTCTTTCCTTCTGTTAACAAATATTGTGTGTGTATCAAAGCCTGATATATCTTATTACTCAGTATTAAAAACACATCAATGAGCCACACTGATGGTTGACATATTCATGTTCCTTCATTACCATGAACAAACACACACACTGTAGATTATTTTTGACTGAATCCCACATACAATGTCCCGCTACCACAAATAGTCACTTGAGGGCCAAATGTGAACTAATCCACCGCTGAAAATATATTTCCTCCCGTTTTATATTGCTCACTAAAAACTAAGAATTTCTTATCAATCTAATCTTGCGATGCTGTTTGGAAATTTCACTTATTCTGATAACAGCAGTATATGGAAGATATCCAATTTCCTACTCAGTCACATTTCTCTGCGTGTCAGCTCCGGCTGTCCTTGTACTAAGTGCGTCAGTACGAGCTGCAAAACACTCAGAAGGCGTCAACACCTCTCTGCATTAAACTCCATAAATCAGATTAATGATGACAACAATCTGTCGGCTGTGCAGAGCCCACGCCGAACATCACAAGTGATATATAGATATTAACACGGTACAAGGTGTTCTTCCCTGCAGGATGTTTCTGTGGATGTTTCTCTGCGGCCCACAGACGGGACGGGTCACTAGCCATACATCCTCCTGCCATCTGCTCAGCTGCCATGCACACAAGTTATATAACTCATACTGATGGATTGATTTGTCTGATTAATCAGGGCTAGAGTATCTGCAAACGCTTTTTACTTATGTCTGTGTCTATGCAGTTATTTCTTTTTCGGAAGCTTTTATGAACACCACGCATGGAATTTTATGCAAGAACAGCGACATACGGTATCGTGTTTAGGCCTGACCGTTCCTGTGTCAAGAAGCTGTGACCCACCTTCACCAGCAGCTCTCGGCTGAGGGAGTAGTTGTTGTCATCTGAGAAGATCTCGGACAGCTCTCGGAAGGTGCGGAAACTCTCCCTGTGAACAGACGCGGAGGTCAGCACGCGAAAAACAAACAAGACCCATACATATGACCTATACATATATGTAACAATATGTATGCAGGCTTCCACTGTTAACCCAAGGCTGGAAACCGACCGTGACACCTCCTCCCAGGTCCTCTTCAGGCGGTGGATGGCGTTGCACTGCAGGGCGGAGAGGATGGCTCGCAACGAGGAGAAGTTCTTCAAGATCCGGCACTCCTGAACGCAAAACAGATACAACATTTAACTTAAAATGTTCTAACAAACATATTTTCCTACTGTTCCTTTTTGTCTGTTAACAGCTCTTAGGAGACCTTCAAAAATCTAAAATATTCCTGTAAACCGTAAAATAAACGGAGTAAACCAGATGGTGGTTGCTCACCCGAGCCACGTCGATCCACCTCTCCAGCAGCCTGGCTCTCTGGTTGGGCTTCAGCGTGGGGTTGCTCAGGCAGGTAGTGATGACACAGTTGGTGACGGAGTTGAACTGAGCCACGGTGGCTCTGATGGTGGGAGCCAGGTGCTCCTTCCCCTTCTTATCCCGCTGAGACCAAATGCCCCCCAGACAGTGGTAGGGCACCACCTTCTTAAACAAATCCTGACAGAGAGAGAAACAAAGAGAGGTGAGATATTAATAACACGGCACGAACACTTTATTTCAAGAACCAAACCAAGAATTATGCATACGTTGAGTGACTAAGACCTTATGAAAAAAAGCCCTAAAACAGACGGCTTCCTCACAGGTTGGAAATTTAAAAAAAAAATCATTGTAACCTTTGGAAAATGATCAGCAGATGTATGTGCATTTTGAGGTGAATGGGCTAAAACATGCAAAACCAACAGCTTTTTATGACAGGAAAAACAGTTTAAAAACTGATTAACTGCAAAGGTAAAACCATTAGTTGATTATTTAATTGATTGCCAAAAATGGCAAATTGATTTTAGCTTCTCCAATTTGCTGCTTTTCCTTGTCTAACGTGTAAACTAAATATCTTTCTGACATTTGAAGATGTCACATTAGGCTTTGAGAAATTTTAGAAATGATGGGGCATTTGGAGCAGTGGAACTGACGGGAAAAAGGGAAACATGCTCACCGCGTCCATGAGCGTGAACTGCTCTGCCACCATGATGGGGTCAAACGACAGGAAACTAAAAGCAGGAAGCTCGTCCTCAAAGCCGCTCTCTTCCTGCGTGGCAAAAGGGCAGCCGATGTGTTCCCCTGAAGAGATTAAAAAACAAAACATCTTTCTCACAACGCTGCGTCAAACTGAGCTCAAACTAAACCCAGTTCCTGCACTTCTCATCCTTTACTTGACCTTGATGTTTGTTTGTTTTTTCTGCCCACATGATTTTAGATTTTGTGCTCAAACTCATGTGTGCTGATAGTGACTGTCAACTAGCCCGTATCACCTGTACAACCAAACTGTCCTCTACAATGACAAGCATTACAACATGTGAAGTGACATTTTGTCTGCATATATATGAAATGTGTAGTTATACATGAGGGTAAACTCATGTATAATAGTACATCTAGTACATGTACTCTAATAGTACATCTTAACCACAACTTTAGCTTCTACTCGGACCCCCTTATTCTAGAGTCCCTGCCCTGTCGTCCCTTCATACCATCAGGATCAGGCTCACACTGCTGTCGACGGTGGAAGTGGGCCAGCAGGTTGCGGGCGCGACGCTCCAGGTCCGAGCCGAGGAAGTGGCGGTGAAGGTAGGACAGAAGCTGGTGCAGACAGTCGTAGTTCGGAGGGGTCCAGAAGTCCTCAGAGTACTGGTCCAGCCACGCGCCCAGGATGGACGAAACAGTGCTGCACCACACAGAAAATAAAAGATGTCAACATATAAATTCCAAAGGAACTCTAAATTTTGCATCTGAGTGGCAATTACTGCATCCATTAGCTATATCCATTCATCCCTGAGGGTTGCAGGGGGGCTGGAGCCAACCCCAGCTGACATCGAGGAAGGGATCGCCAGTCGGAAACAGCTGACACATGGTCAAACATTCACGCTCACATTCACACCTAAATGAGGAAAGATACACTTATGCGAGACAAGTTCAACATTTCGGGGGAAACATGTTCATTTGTGCTCTTTCGAAGAATGAGATGAAAAGAGTTCGGCGCATTTCTTAAAAAGTTTGCTGCTTTTCTTTGTCTCATTAAAAAATTGCTGTTTTTGTTTTTGAAATTAACTGAGAAACGCTAAAGGACATCCATGCCAAAATGTTGAGCTCTAAACTGGTTGTGTCATTTTGAAAGACGTTAGTGAACAATGTTCCCAGTATTCGTGGGTTTCATTGGGGCCTTTTTAAGAGAATAAAGAAAATATTCAAAGGAGCACAAAGACCTAAAGGTTGAATGAACTATGCCCTGTGGTTTCAACAAGCTAACTAAGCTAATGACCCCTTTTGGTAAAACTGAAGCTACGGAGCTTAACTGTTTGTTTGTTTTTTCTGTGATTTATTATATTTTTATCAGTTCATGCACAGTGTTTTTATCAAACTCCTGCAGAAACGCTCTGACAGATGTCAAGCAAAGAAAAATAACCCACTACAAACTCCGCTGATATCCCTTTAACCTGGGGAGGAGCTGTGAAAGCACTCAGTGATTAATGATGGCAGCTCAACACTGAAGGTCACAGCAGACTCACTTTCTCAGCTCTGTGCAGTCGTCCTGAGAGACTCTGTGTGCTGTGGCTGCAGGGACATTTTGGAGTTTGGCATACCTAAAAAAAAACAACCAACAACACAAGTTCAGTCCTGTTTTATTCCAGTAGGGAATAATTCATTAATAGTAATAGTCATTTCCGAATAGACAAATTTACCCATTAAGATTGTGGCGTTTATTTACATTTATTTAAAATGAAGTGTATCTCCTCGCATTCAAAAGACATTAAATGTCTTCGACACAAAGCTTTCAATTGTGATTATATTTGTAGAAAATGACAAACAGTGAGTCAGCAAGCTTGTTTGCTGTGAATAATTAATGACAGATGACATCAGACACCAACAACTAATCAGGTTTGTGCCAATCAAAGCACTATATGTGTCCACAGAAACAGGAATTAACATTTAAGGAAACAGTGCTGCATGTTTCATCATTGGGGATGATGTTAAGTTTGTCTTTTCTTTTTTTTTTTTTACCAAGAATTGTTTGTTCATTATGAATAAATGAATGTTACCAAATTAAATGTTACTACCTGTCTGTGTTAACAAAAATTAAATATTACAAAGGCAAGAATGAGGCAGGGATTTTTCTTCTAGCTTGTGCTCCCTTACAATGAGCAGAACAATGGCTTTGAAATGAGCTGTGAGTAGTTCAAACTCAATGATTTTTCTTTCACGGACTGATTCATTTGAATGATTGAACAAGGGCTGAAGAGGCAAAATCAGGGATAAGTTTGTATAAAAGAAATATTTGTTATGACTTCTTCTTCTTTTACGACACCTAAGATTTCTCCCCCAGGCTGAGAGCCACTGGTGTACACACAGGTGTGCCATCTGCCTTCACTGTACCTGTTGAGCAGGAGATCCAGCACCTGCTTGGTGGTGGCGAAGGAGCGGTAGGTGCAGAGGAAGATGGTGACGTAGGTGGAGTCTTTGCCCCTGAATGCCGACACCATGTACTCCACCAGTCTCTCCAGCGTGCCAGCCTTGATGGTCCGCACCTTGCAGGTCTCGTAGAGGCTCAGGGCCGAGTCCGTGTCCACGCCCAGCCATCGCTGCCCCTTACTGGCCGACTGGTGAAGCTGCACCTTCCTCAGCGTGATGGTGAAGATGGCATCCTCCTCGGCCTCCTCGCCGATCTCCTGCGTCGAGCTCTAAGAAACAGAGAAGACAGAAAATAAGACAATTGCCTCCAGCTACCAACCTCAGTTTGTGGCTTTTCTTTGACTCTAAGAGCTGTTAAATCCCTAAATATCTGCTATGAGACATGTTGGACTTTTCATGTTGGAACAAGCTCTTCAAATATCTGCTTGGAGCAGATTAGAGGGAGTTAAAGGGAAAAGAGGGGAGAAAAGACGGCACGGTCACCATGCAAAACGTCGAGTTAAAAATGTCCGACATCTCATTTTGGGATGAAACCCTTTAATTATGACCACTCGTGTGACCGGGCTCTCCTCTTTTTTTGGCCGGTCTCTCGGTGAGTCACACTGTGTGAATCATGTGCGTGGCCGTGCACAAACAAACAATAGCTTGTTACTAAACAGAGCTTACTGGATAACTGGCACTACAATACAAGCTGCGGCCTGTATATACCAAACGAGGAATTAACACAAGCTACTTGTTGCATGAATGAGAGCTCTGTAGGCTGTTGCATGTCACCATCACCGCACTTTCTTGTTGTTTTCTCCAGAACATGGAAGCCACAAAGGAACACAGCGATGTTGGCAGTGATCGCTTCATTCATCATCAAGACTGTCAACAGCAGTCTGCAATGCAGTCATTAACCCACATCAGCGCTGCTTAAAAGAAACGAATCAATGGATTACAAAACTAAACTTCACTTAAAGCTAGTTGGTTAGCATTAAAAAACTGCTGTAACAACTTGTCTGTTAATCAAAGAGTTGACTGAAAGTTGTCCAATGTGAGGATCTGCTGCTTTTCTCTGTTTTATAGCATTGTAAACTGAATATATTTGGATTTTGGACAATCGTTTAGACAAAAAGAGAAATCTGAAGACCGAGGACGCTCAGACTTTTTTCTGACATTTCGTCGAAAGGTGGGACTTCAACAACAACTACATCTGTATAAGAACTAAAGATTATTTATGGATATTAATAGAGTTTCCAAGTAAAAAAAAAACAAAAAACATTTTAGATCTGTGCAAGGACTGGGCAATAGCCTATATACAGCTGAAGAGAGTCATCAATTAACGGATTAGCCAATCATACTACGATTTTTCAATGAGTATTAACACGAAGGCACTGAAGGCAGGGTACTAAAAGTCAAGAAAAAAGAGATTTGAAATCAAAATTTAATTTGCAAAGACCCTGCACAAAAGACTGAATGAGCACTGAAAACAGCCAACATCAGATGTTTGTGAACACCAGACCGAAACCAGTCACAGTATCGACTGGGAAGAGGTCAAAGTCATCGATACTGTCATATTGATTTTAAAGCACTTGGTCCACACCACTGGTGCTGCTATTACTATGAAGGCATTAAAAGATGCCAAAAAAACATCAAGTACAAGGGCTATAAAATAAAATAAAAAACATAATATAAAATAAAACTGACTTGTATAAGGTATAATCATTAAAAATGGTTCAGCTGGTAGCCATTTCTTATATTTCCAAAATAGCGACCTTCTGATCAACATTAATACCACAAAACGTAATACTAACAACTAAAAGCCTAATAGTTAATACTGTAAAGGCCTTAAGCTGCCTGCTATCACTTGCGAATTACAAAATGTCATTCCGGTTTTATACAAACATTTAGTACAAGCACATCTGAATGAGACACAGAACAGTTTATCACATAGCAGCATGAGCTTCCAATCAGCAGCACGTTGAAAGATAAACCTTGACAGCCTGAGCTCAGAGGCGGTTGAACACATCTAACCTAAATAGCAGCGCTACAGTGGCGTGAATCATTCAAGCCGAGGCCTCGATGGAGGAATGGTATGTAATCTGGCGTGCCACAGTCATCCGTCAAGGCCCCTTGTGGTGCATCCTTGGAGCATTAGTCATCATCATTCCCAAAGCTCACTGCCTGCTTTTTTGGTCAGTGTGTCTTTGGTTACCTCTCAGTCAAAGCCAAGGCCCGCTGTTGTGTCTGTGTTACCATGGAGACAAGCTTTAAATGCGGATGGCTGAGAACTGAGAAACCCAGTGTAATGAGTGAGACTGTATCTTCATGCACCACTACAGTTCTTAAATTTCAGTTTTACGTTTTTGTTCACGGTAAAGAATGTGACATAAAATGTCACGAGGTTTGCGATGCGGCACATTTGAATTAAGGGGAAATACATCAAGCGGAGTCAACAAAATGATATCAAATGGTCGGATAAACATTTCAAGTAACAGGAAAGCACAAATTCAAGCAGTATTCATGTAAAAAATAAATTACAATCTCTTCTCCTCGTCCCAGTAACTTGCTTTAATCAGGGTTGGTATCTGAGGTAAAGTCTGGTTATCTTTATGTGTAATACATCATTGAGGTCATCTGTAGATCGACTGATATTTTTCCAAATTTTCTGACTTTACAGACCAAACAATTAATTGACTAATCTAGAATATTACCCACAAATTAGTTGACAGTGAAAACAAGCGTTAGTCGCAGCCCTACTTAAGTCAGTTAACAACAAGCCCATTGAAATTCAGGTGGCAGCACATAACACAACTGAGATGTGGAAAAAGATTAGTCAGCCCTCCAACAAGCAAGTTTGATTATCATCTCAACAACCGGCAAGAAGAACCTCCAAAGGACAACAATATGTGTTTTTAAACACACAAAAACTGCAGCCAAGTCAAATAAAGGCATAGAAACTGGTGAGTCATGTGACTTCTGTTTCAATAAAAACTAAAAAAGTATAAATTTTCCACCATCATCAGAGCAATGAAGACTCAATTTCACAGAGAACCTGAACTTCAGTAACCCTCGCTAAGATCCTAACAGAGTGTGTTACAGAGGGAGGGTGTGTGTGTGTGTGACAGATAAATGGGGGGAGAAAGGACAAACCCCTGGACTGTTGTAAATCCTGTACAGTAAAATGGCTGAGGTACAGCTGCAGCTGAGGGCCTTGACAGCAGGAGCAGGAGGTGCTTATCAGCCAAACCACAGAGGCTGCGCTGCTATCACTTCAAGCTCTGAAAAATGCAGCGCTCAAGGGCAGCCCCTTCGCTCCATCCGCAGAGTCAACTCCCAAAATAATGCTCCTATTCATCCCTGTTCCAGCAAGGACGAGAGTCGCCATGATGACCAAACTGTGCTTACTACTTGAACAAACGCTGAACGATCAACACTTCAAATAGACGGGTTCAGTGTCACTTCAAAAAGGCTGAAACACAAACAGAGATTAGTTGAGGCTTTGGAATGCTAACACACCAACAATTTCCAAAATCAGACACTCGAAACAAGCAGAAACATGTAATGACATAGAAACGAAAAGTTGGCCCGTTAACCATGAGCAGAATGTCAGGAAGCAAAGATCTTTGCGGTTCAATCAGGGTTGCTGTCTTTCAGCAGACACCGAGTGTAATTACCAAGTCACATCATCTTCTGTTTTCATGCTGTATGTTATGTTGCACTGTGTGTGCAAGAAGTGGGTGAACGAGTAGGGGGAAATGCTAAAATGTTGAAATTTCATTTTCTTTTTTTTTGTTTATTGCTTTGCATTCAATTTCTATTTTGCATTTGCCTTCATTAAAGCCACGAGGGAAAGGCTGACCTGTGGCTCTGAGGCCGTCGATACAGAATGCCACTCATGACTTTAGGCTGTCATCGCCTCTGATATCCAAATATGGTCTCTGCTGTACGGCTGTAACTTCCAGTGTGGGTTTTCAACATGCTATTGATACGTTTAGTTCAAAGCTCCCATTAGCTGATCTATTAAGTGGATGTTCGTCATAGTCTTAATACCATAAAATCACAAGTGTTAAGCGTTTCCAGCAGCAAATGCTGGATGACCTAGAACTTTGTATTATGAACACAACACAGTGAAAACATGTAAAACAAAGGTCCCTGATGACTTTTACTTATAGAAACCCATACCTTGTTGTAATGAACTATGTAACTTAACAAAGTGTGTCAGAGACAAATGTTTTTATTAACTGGCTGTTCTTCAACGGAGATTGGTCTTAATCTAGTCGCCACATGTTCCTGCAAAGAATAACAGAGTGAAACTGGGTCAGAAAGTATTTATAATGAAAATATAAATGTTTGTGTTATCCAGATGGGTGGTGGTTTTAACATCTGGGCAAATAAGACACTGGCAACTACGTCATTAACTACACAAAGGTGCATTATTATTGTCTAAACGTCCAGAATATATAGTTACATGCAGTCAGCACGGCCCACCTGGTACACTAGGCAGCTTAAAAGAAACTCCAAGAGGTATTTGCAGATGCTAGTCAGCACAGATCAATAGACACACTCTCTTGACAGCAGAGAAGCTGAGCTCACTGCAGTATTTTCTAAATGTCAGAAATACATGGACTAAATAGCAATGTTATATGCAAATTAAAACTTAAACTTTCTTGGCTCCTTGTGCGACCGTAAATAAAATCAGAAAATTGGAAAGCTCCAGCAGGGAATGTCTGGCATCCAGAGTGAGCCTCCTCCGCACACGCTGCAACACTTATCAGATCTAGCTTCACCTACACCATCCTGACCATGAATGTACATGTGGGCAAGAGGAATGTGACGCCAACAAAAGTCTCAGCAAAGAGGCATGAGGCAGAGAAAAGGAAATGACTAGAAAGAGGAAAAGGGAAAATTAAGTCACATGAGCCTTCGAGGAGAATGTTGTGTTCTATTTTGGATGAATGCATTCAGTGTTTTTTTTTTTGTTGTTTTCTTTTCAATAAATTAAGACAGTTATATGTAAACCACACATCTAACATAATGCTGTTATGAAACTGCAGAAATCTCACTTTATTTGCACTTTTCTGTGAGATAATTAATTAAAAGACATTATGAAAATGAATATATAAAAGTCATGTGATTCACACATGACCCTCTCTTGCATTAAACAACAATTGGCTGATTCGTCTGCCTTAATCCAGATGGAGAGCCTTGGTAGCCGAATGGTGACAGTGCATGCAGAGTGGTCGCATTCCCATGCTGAATTCTAACCACAGCAATTTTTTAAATCACAGCTGGTGCTTATTTCCATCTCAGAGGGGAAACGGTTTTCTGTTTCGAGCCTGCAAATTAACCAACATGATGCTTCTGACACTTTCCACAAAGCCTGTTTAGGCTTTAAGTTAAGTGAGATTCCATAAGTAAGATTCCTCAGAGCTTCAGAGACACATGCATGTTCCATTTCATGCAGCGCTGGTCCTAAAAACAATCCACAGCTTCCAGTTTGAGAAACTAGTAGATCACTTCAGTGTGGATCTGATCTGCGGTTTCTGGAATTTGCTCATTTATTTACTACGTGTAAGTACAATGTGTCTAACTATCCTTGCACAAAACAGTAAATCCTTAATGGACATTAGTTTTAGGGCTAACTAACTAACTAGGTTCATTATCAATAATCTGACAATTATGTTGATTAGTTGTTTGTTCTACAAAATGTTAAAACAGAGGAACATTCCATTTACGTCTTTAATTTGCTTGTTTCGTCTGACCAACAAACCAAAACTTCAATTTACTGTCAATATATGACAAAGAAAAGCAGCAAATCCTCGAGACCAAGCAATATTTGGCATTTTGTCTTAAGAAATGACTACAACAATTAACTGATCTTTAGGTACAGACTCTTTTTTTTATTATCAATTACCTAATGGATTAATCAACTAATCACGGCAGCTCTAACTGGTTTCAAAGTCAAGTGTCTTCCCATAATTATTTGGAATACATGTAGAATAATTGCAATAAGTTCTGTACATATTTGTTTAAGTATGTAGGTTTTTATGTCTTATTGTCATGGTTTTAGCCATAATTTCTCTCAGTCGTGATAAAAATATATTTACTACGTACCAAGTAAACAACGATCTGGGAGTGCAGCGTCATTGCTGCCGTGTCAAGAAACACGAGCAGTCAGACTTTAGACAGGTTGTAACGAGCCAATCGTTAATCCAGATGCTTTTAATCGATTTATCTGGAGGTAAAACCAAAAGTGAACACACACTGGACTGAGCATCAGGAGCGATTCGTTTGTTCACCTTTGTTTTTCTTCCAAATAATTTTGGCTTTTGTGTTTCTTGTCCTGTCTGACCTATTATAGTGCTGACTTTGTCCCCAGATGTCAGACATGAATTTGATGAATACAAAGTTATTACCACTGATAGGAATGATGGCTAAGCTATAAAATAAGACCCAGGATGTAATAAATGGGAATGATCCTTCATGTCAATTAAATGTTTAGGAGAATAACATGCAGATGTCAAAATCTCACAAACTTGCAGCCTCGCCCGCAGTATTAATGACAGGCTAAAATGTTGGCTGACCTGCTCATAAGTTCACAAACATAATCGGAATTCTTAACGTAGAAATCCAAAAATGCTTATCTCGAATAACAAATTTCCCACCTTGATATCTGATGGTGTAGAGTCTGAATAAACACAGCCACCTGGCACAGAAACAGATTAAAACAAACACACGGGGACAAAAGTAAACCCTCATTTTGAACCAAATCCCCTCAAGGCCACACAACTGCTGTGGGAGCGTGTTCGTAGGCGTATGGCCCTCATCAACCAAAAAAAAAAACACACCTAACTCAATAGCAATGGTCCCATATGACCCTTAGAAAGCCCCTCCGAGCTGAGCTCTAAATGTAGATCATCAGGGAGACTCCCAGAGGAAAGAGAAAGCCTGCCCCCAAAACAGTCAACACCTAAACAAAGCCAACAATAGTGTGCGTCCATTACAACCCTGTAGCACAAGCCAGTGACTTCCCCTCGCTAACAATGACTGCTGAAAGCTTGTGAGGTCATTTGGATGTGGGGCAAGAGGCAGAGGAGACAAAAGGGTGTAACCAAACTTATAACTATTATATTATAGCTATCACAAGTAATGACAGATACGCTGTGATGTAGCTACAAATATCTTGTTTTGACACTACTCTTCGTGCATCTGAGCTAATCTAAAAGGTTCTGGATACTTTCCTTTTCGAGGGTCTATTTTTTGCCTTTGTTTGTTTCTCTTCTAGAAATAAACTGATATGAACATGGACACGTTTTTCTGTGAAATTAAGTTGACAGATCAGGCATACAGCGCATACACCCCAACATACGGCGCATGTTTCCTCCCTTTTTTTCACTTTCTAAACCTTGATTTAAGCCACAGCTAAGTGCACAGTTGTCCGTATGTTGCCTAAAACTGGGTGACAGAGCTGTTGTGACAGGTATTGGTAATACATGCCAGCAGCTAAACTGGCTTTGTCAGCTATTATCAATCACCAACATGCATGCAGAGTTTCATTAGTGGAATAAACCTCTTATCTTTCAGTGGACTCTGGTGGGGACCTCATCCCAGTTTCTTTTATTTTGACCTTTTCTTGCCTAAACTATTTTACATTGCCGTTGGGCTTCAAACTGGTTTTCCTTTAAATTACAGCTTCATTTTATTGTTTTATATCATGTAAATCGAACACTTGTAGGTTTTTCGTCTGTTTTCCAGCCAAAATAGGACGTTAACAAAACAATATCAACTTCAAGTAAATTTACTCACTTCTTCAGGTGCTTTTTAAAAAAAAATCATATCTATGTAGATGTTCAGGAATCATGGTCAACATCCACATTTCCATGGAGCAAACTCAATCTGCTGATGAGGACTATTTAGTGCGGCCGAAAGCATTAAAACAACAATCACGTCTAATCTTGCTGTATCAAATCAGATCCCTCCAGAACCTTTTCGCTCGCTCTGTCCTTTCTTCCACTACCTGACTCAATAAAGAAAAATGCTCAAGGGTCTTGTTTTCAGCAAATTACAAAGGCAAACATACTCTGCCATGTACATTTCTCTATCTCTTGTTTGGGTGATCAAAGGTTTACAGCGTTTCCCCCACCAATGCCTTAGGGAGGACAGCCTGGAGGCATATCTCAGGTTTTGTCCCATATTTTAGCTCAGCCAAAATGGGAAATTTAAAAAGGCAACATCCATTAAGTTTACTGCTGTTCAGACTGATCAGAAACCCTCAGATTCCTGACACACGGGACAAAATAAACTCTGATTAATTGATAGGAGATTCTCTATAAATACACTTTGGCTAATGTTTTAAAAAGTAAGACCAGTCCAGGTATTTGGAGTACACCAGACACACAGCGAGTGCAGAATCAGATGATTTAAGTATTTTTCCAGGCATCGGGCCTTCAAATTCCAGCCGCTGTCTGTTTCTGTCGTTCTGCCTGCCGCTGAGATCCAGCGCTCGGCTTCTCGACTCTTTTCAAAATGAACCGTGGAAACAAAAGCTCTTCTGTACCAACTCGGACGGTCCGGCTCCTGTTTCTCGGCACAACGCTCAGCCAAACTTCCGTCCGCGCTTCAATCGTTACTTAAATCTTAGATTATAGCCCACCACAGCTCACTTCCACTCGCTCACACTGCAGCTGAGAGCGTCCCAAAACGACATCTCCTTCTCCACATGTCTCAGATCAGAGTTTTTTTTTAAATAATCAGCAGCAGAAGACTAACTGAAGTCACATTTTCTTACTGTAGATCTGGGTCACATGGATAAAAATACCTGCAGCCAACATAACAGCAAAGAAACTCGAAACCAGTATTATGCACTGACCTGTTTTTGTAATGATATTCTGTTTGTTTTTGATTACCTATGATATTATTTATTCCATGTGGGTTAACTAGAGATTTACTGTGTGATTATAGCTGCTGGGACTGCTTGTAGGCTTGGTTGGGTCACTTGTAGCACTGAGGGCAAAAGAAAGAAAGAAAGAAAAGTTTTTTAGTTTTTAGATCCGTTACAGTAGCTCTGTGTCACTGATTTAACTGCCATCCATCATTGATTATCTATCAAAAAGACTTCCAAGCTGAACCAGATAGAAGTCTCTGGTAAGCATGAAGGTGACCCGAGCCACAGAGACAATAGTAGCTCTGTTGTTCAAACTCAGTACTGAACTAGTCTGAACTGTCCTTCTCCGATGTCCTCCAACACCACACTGATTACTAACTGAATTAGCAGACAGTTTGAAAGACTTACAGCTTAGGCCTCAATGAGCCTTAGTCTCAATGAGCAGCAGTTT
Organism: Hollardia meadi; assembly: GCA_037974645.1. NCBI lineage: Eukaryota > Metazoa > Chordata > Actinopteri > Tetraodontiformes > Triacanthodidae > Hollardia > Hollardia meadi. The sequence goes on along the minus strand of JBBPCS010000386.1, from coordinate 3,552,336 downwards.
ACTCTTTGTTTAGCTGTGTTTTATGTTGGTTTGGCCTCTAATCCTGTTTTCTACCGGACTACAGCATTTTAAAAGCTCTCAGAACTCCACTCCTAATTGTGGCTATTTTTAGCTTGAAAGCACTGTTGTGCACTGTTTGGCTGCAGCTATTTACATCTGTGTCCGTGTGGTTTACGTGGCTCACAAATTCCGATTGCAGTTGAACCACTCGGTTACATAAATTCAAACAAAACTTAAAGGAAGAAGGCTTAGACACATGAAACCGTATTCCAACAGCTGAGTTAGGATGCTCCTTGCCCTCACAACGAACTGCAAAAACAAAACCATTTCTGATTCATCAGCTAAATCAACATTTTGGCAGTTGTAGATTATTTTATTGAGTCAAAGTTCTTTTACAGCTGCTTATATGTTCAGACATTTAACATTTGGCTTATTGGTAACATGAAATTGTCCTAAAACACTAGTTGATCAATCACAACTATTTAGATTATCAATTGCTTTTTAAGTAATTTTCCAAGCAAAATTGGCGAGTATGTCATGATTTCAGCATCTCAATTTAAAGAATTTGACGTGTTTCTTTGTCCCATGTCCACTGATCATTTTTGGACAAAACAAGCTAATTTGAAGCCATAAAGCTCAGACTTTAGATATTTCAACAGGCATGTTTTTCTGACATTTTATATGCCAAATGATTATCTAATCAACTGAAGCAAATAATTAGTAAGTTAATCAATGATAAAAAAAAATAGTTGTTAGTTGTTGCCCTCATCGGAAGAAAATCTGCAGTAACTGGGTCAACTCTGCATCATTTTTTATTGTCTAACATAGCAGTAACGTGATCTGTTAGCAAACCTCCATTTCAAAGCCATTTGATCCCCACAGCTACAAAATACGTAGCTACTCTAATGCTGGTTACATGGAGACACACGGGGATCAACCAGAGACTCAATCCAACCCAAACCCCACTCCACATCAGCCCCAGTGACCCTTTATGCTGCAACAGAACCACATCCTTGAATAACATACACATCGGCCTCTGAACTGAGGGGAAGAAAGGTGGCAACTGTGGAGGAAACCCCTCAGCCTCTGCAGAAGAGGGATTAAGCATTAGGTAATTGTGTTAGAGGAGAGGATTAGATTAGAGCAGAGAGATGAAGCAGAGCACTTTAGCTTGAGACGAGAGACCTGAGCTACCTCTCTGGGCTCGGGATATGCAAAGGGAAACATACAGTTCTTAATGACGAGCTTGTGATATCAGCCCGGGCCTGACTGATGACAGACCAGAGAGAGAGAACATGTGGATAGACAGCAGAGAGCAGATCATCTCCATGTGGTATCAATTATGATATTGTCCTTGCCCAATCCCAGGCCTTATATAAGACCGATAAATATGATTACTCATCCTGCCTCCTTATCTGTTTTGAGTGTATGGGATGTAAAGAGCGCAGGGCTGGAGAATGTTCCACTTCATCCATAAAAAAAGGACATTTTTAACAGATAACAGTCTTTGGGTCATGGGTTGAAGAGGAATGTGGTGCAGTGGGAAATAAAGAAGTGGGGTTATGCATGTGAAATTAGTTGAATTTGATGCAGAGTGTACAAAAACAAAAACAGTGCCAGAAAAGCATTAGGGTCATATTTTAAGCCATATTAGTGGGATGGCTCTGGGGGATGCAAATGTGGATCAGATCAGTTGTTCCACCACTTTGATCAACACTGAAATATCTTAACAACGATAGGATGAATTGTCATGAAATAAGGTGCATTCGTGTTGCTCAGAGGATGAATCCTGATTATAACTATTGGATGGATTGTCATAAATCCCCCACCCCAAAGATGACTCCCTCAAGATGAATTGTCATCACTTTGATGATCCCTTAACTTTTCATCTAATGCCGCCATCAGGTCTGAATTTCAATGTTTCCAATTGCGTGGTTTATGACCAAATACCTGCAAAACTAAATCTTGTCATTGTGGGAAAGTTATTATGCTGGTAGTTCCAGCTCCTCCAATTTGAGTCTTTGTTCATTTCCTGTGTGTTATATCATTGTAGAGTAAATCTATTTGAGTTTTGGACTGTTGGTTGGACAAAACAAGCAATGTGAAGATGTTACCTTGGGCCTATAGGATCATCATTTTTCACTTTATGTTATACATACAGTACAACTTTGTGTCCCAGAACATAGCATGAAATACCGAATTGTGACATGACAAAATACCTAATCTCATTATCAGTAGTATCGGTATTTCATTGAGTTTGGTAAGCCCCGACTCAATAACACCTACACTGGAGGGTTTCACTATGCGTCTCTTCAGTATTGAATTGAATAAGTGTGCATGCAGGGAGGAGTGATAACCACAGGGGTGAAACCAGTGAAAACACCAAGTCATCCTTTTACAGTCCACAACAGTCACAGCATGTTTCACTCTAAATTTTCTTATATTTTGTTATGTACATTATAACTTATTATAACTAGCATCTACATTATAATAAGGATGATCATGTTAGATTATATTGTATCTATATATATATTATATCTCTAATAGGTATGAGACAAAAAAAAAGCATAATCTTGTACATATGAATCTATTGACTGTATATCATGGAGAGGTAGAGCTGTTCATAAGTGGTTTAAGTACGTAATAAACTGGTTACTTTTGGGTTAAACGAAAGATCTAGAGCTTAGGCAGACAACAGTGAAATCATCTGTCTGTCTCTCTGTGGATATCTTTAGTTTTATCTTTAATTCTTAAAGTATGTACATACCTTGGTGGTAATGCCCTTAAATTAAAATCTATTTAATAATACGAGGAAGAAAAAAAATCTTCACCACCCTGGACTCTCAACACCAGTTTGGGTCCTGGATCGGGACTGAACGTCCTCCTGATCACAACACAACAAATCGCATCATCTACCGGACCTCAGTCGCCTCTCATCCCCGCCTCTCGCCCCATCCCTGCCACTTCCCCCGGCTTCTCACCTCCAGCAGCGGCAGGTCCGGGTCCAGATGTGTGAAGCTGTGCAGGACCACCGGGCTGCGGTCCTCGACCACCTCCAGCCTCACCCCGTCCCAAATGTTCCGCACCCTCCACGACGAGTCAAACATCTCGACCAGCTGTCCCGGGTTGACGCTGTGCGCCTCGGTTTGCATCCCCGGGAAATAGACCATGGATGCCCGCGGAACAGAGTGTTCAGTCACAGCAACGGTAGCGACATTTTTCTGCTGTTCTTAGTGTTTTGGAGCCAAAGCGTCACCGCTGCTGTCTGTGGTACAGTTACTGTGTTGGATCATCGCTGCTGTCTGCCTTTAGGAGAATCATGACTCAGAAAGGGGCTTTTCTAAACCCCGCCCCCAGGCCTGTGCTGCCTTCAGGGATGTCGGAAATATTACAGACAGAGGATGTAACGGGAGATTTACTTTCTTATAATACTGTTTAGGCTATATGAGGCTAATTCAGAGAAAAAATGGCTATGCCCGGTAATAAAATATGATTTCACACAAGCTTGATCAGATCTCTCACAATAATGTGCCTCTTCTTCATCTCAGTGGTCAATAACTAACAATCGGCTGCTGCTAAAAATGCTAACAATACATATGATTAGAAAATGCTATAATATAAAAAATAACTAAAATAGTTAAAATCTATCTATCTGAAAATTATGTAAGTGGATTGTTGATTATTGTAATATAATACAATTTATAAAATATTTATTCCTTAGTTCTTAATGTGTTTATTTATATACTGCTTTAAAATGTGAGTTTCCCCTTTTTTAATCAACTAAGTGTTATCTTGTTTAAGACTGTTATTTTGGAATAAAAAATTGTTTATGTGTTTGGTTTACTACCTTCATTATAAATCAGCTGACCTTATTGTTATTATTTTAATACACGAATTTGTTGTCAATTCTCTCAATTTTCCCTTTTAAGTTTACATAATTCTTGGTATTCTTAAAATGCTGGATAGACACGTGTGTGTAAGACATTGACAAATTCATCACAATATTATAATAATATCAGAATATCAAGTTCCATTCACATAACCTTTATGAATGGGCTACAAATCATATAATATTTAATGGAGTTAAACAATAAAACAACTATTTTGTCAAAAAGCCCTGTCTCTGCTTTCTAACAAGGACTATTCTGTGTGGTTAAGTCAATATTTACAACGTGTACTATAAAATACTGGTCTACGTGGTGTCCCTGAAGGTAGCGTTAAACTCCCTCACTCTTACATCATGCCTTTGGGAAATTATGTTGTTTCTGCTCTCACTATGCCCTCACTATGGAAAAGAAAACACACTGATGTACAGCTTACTGTCCCTGCTGTCAGATACATACATACATTTACACCGCAAACATTGACTCCGTACATTTAATCAAGTAGTACGAGACACAACTTAAAAGGTACTTTAGTTGAATATTTTCATTTCATGCTACTATATACTTGCACTTGATACAACTCCTAGACATCTTAGAGAAGAATATTGTATGTTTTACTTAATTTTCCATACATTTATTTAAGAGCTTTAGCTATCACTCCACAAAAATGTGTTAGTCTAAGTAAACAGAAATTACATGTTAAATGCATTTAATAAATAAAGATTACAGAAGGAATGTGAAGGATTCAAAGGATCAAAGAAGGGCTGCAGCTCATGCTCAATTATCTTAATTATCAATTAAGCAAGCAAATCTTTGTCATTTTTGCACAATCTGTGTACAGCAAAACTAGGAACAGGAAACGCCACCTAAACACAAAGATCTGCAGTTCTCCAAAAAATAAATTGTTTGGAAAACTAAGATTCCATCCATTAATTCAAATGCAAGAAAGCGAAAGTCCTCAAAGACCCGAACTATCCATCAGTCATTGCAGTAAACTGAGTTACCACACAATCCCATGCATTTCTGATGGATTTTACTGTCAGTTTGACACTCTAACACTGCCTCCTACTGGCCAATGTCAGGAAAAAATGTCTCATACAACACTAAGACATCTATCATCTTAATAAGATGCCTGCCCAGCCTTTCAACTGATTAAAGCCTCAAATTAATTAAGCCTGCTTTCTATGAGAAGCAGATATATCATCATCATCATCAACAACAACAACTCTGGCGCACCAACAGGAAGAACAGGTGTGAGAGTGATTGAGCGAACTTGACAAAAACATCTGCTGCACCAGCTGAGACTGAATCCAAGCACAAACATGTCTGACCTCTCCGGCCTTTCTCATCACCCAGCCTCAGAATCACTGCTGCGCTTCATAACTCACAAATCTGCAGCTGTTGGAGGAGAGACAGAGTGTGTGTATGTATCTGTATGTGTGTGTGTGTGTGTGGTGTATGAGAAAATGGTGAAGGACTGATCTTCTTTTTTTTAAAAAGATAAATATCGATGCTTAAGTTACCAACAGTTAATATTTTGTACAAATATACATAATTTTACATCTGATCATTTTTATGCCAACAGAAGTTTGCAATGTTTTGTATGTATGTATGTAGAACATCTTTATGGGACACTGAAACTGCACAGTGATGCAAAAAGTGAGAAATGTTTTAAGGTCAGCAGATCTTTTAGACAAACAGACCAATTTATATTTAAAATATAATATATATTTTCCCTTTTTTTTTTTTTTTTACTGCCTTTTATTTTTGAGTTATTTTTAACCTGACTTATTGCACATTTATAGAATAAGTCTGGTATTATCCAAGATATGTTTTATTGTCAACAAACACAATGAAAAGACCAAAACCGACAATATGCTAGTTTGTCTCTCTTCTACTTTCTGACTTCCCTACCAGCTCTCTCTCCAGGTACATTGTTATACTGAAGAGGTAAACCTGAAATGGCTCACAAATATGTCGTTTAAAAAAAAAAAAAAATCAGTAATTTCCTAAAATATTTGGGTACTATATTTTTTTAACGGTGCACTAGTGAGTATTTCTGGCAGCACGAGGGTGTATGTGAAATTAAGGAAAATATTATCAGTCTTGCTCCTTTAACATTTAACAATCTTCACCTAAAAGCAGCCTGTCAACTTAAAGTCCAAATGCAATTTGAATTTATTGCAGTGCACCTAACACCAAAATGTCTAAACAAAGGCTGACCAGGAGCAAAGACAATTTGCTGAGAGCTCTATTTTGTTGTGTTTAATGTGACTGTTTCATCAGTAAGGAAAATGCTGCTTTTTCCCAGAAATATAATGTCAGCAGGAGGCAGGACTCTTCTAAACACGCAGAGCAGTATGCTGGATACAAGGTGAGAAGAAAAGGCAAGCTGCTATAGAGCTGAACATTATTGTTAAACGTGTTTGAGCAGATGAGAAGAAAAAAAAAATCACTCAATACTGACTTTTGCATTTTTGGGGGCTTAAAAATCCTAATAATAATAATCAAGACCCTGAGAATATCCGCCTTTAGCAGACGCTTCAGCATAAAAACATCGGCACTTGTATCTGTCTTCCAGAGAAACCCATATGGGCTGAATCCCAGAAATCTTTAAGACCTCGAAGGGACGGCCAACTTTTAGTCTTCTGTGATTTAACTAAAGCTCTGCTTCCATCTGCTGAAAATCAATACCAGCGGATGTTGTTGTGCTGCAGCTGTGGCCCTGACTGGTGCCCCAGAATGTTTTACTGTTCCCCAAGAACAGTGACACTCTCTCTCAGACACACACACACACACACACACACACACACACACACACACACACACACACACACACACACACACAC
>JBBPCS010000386.1:3527614-3545503 GCA_037974645.1 Hollardia meadi | reverse complement strand
TCTTAAAATCAATCCTGAAGCGGACAGGGAGCCAATGAAGGGAGGCCAATACTGGTGTTATGTGATCACGTTTTCTTCTTCCAGTTAAAAAGACGAGCGGCTGCATTTTGTACCAACTTTTACACTAGTCACTTTTAAAGCAAAAATGGCATTCCCAAGCTTCCCAAAATTTGACGATTGTACGCTTCCCTTTGTCATACATGACAGTAAAATGGATATCTTTTTTTTGGACAACTTTTGAAGACGTCACCTTGGGCTGTGGGAAATTACAACAGGCATTTTTCACTATTATCTGGCATCTTATAGACAAAACGACTCATTTTTTAAAAATGTATTATTTTCAACAATTAATTGACAAAATAATCTTCAGGTTAACCGACAATAATAATGAATAATCATTGGTTGCATCCCTCTACACAACTTAACCTTTTAGAAAGTGTTTTTAATTATATAAAAACTAGTGGATCTAAATTTAGGTCCTCCAAATACACTCATGCAGGCGAGTATGTGATGCTGCTTGTTATGCAGTCACGCATATTTATAAAGCAGATATATCATGAATCTTATGCTTTATTTGCATAGTCTAGTTTGATTCAAGTTTCACCAATCACAACACAAAACATCTTTGGCTTTTGGCTGTATCTGAAGAGGAACTAAACCTTCACAGAACAGTAATAGCGGTAATAAACAGACTAGTCTCAGTCTGCAGTAGTTGTTTTTGTCTGCTGCGTGTGGGTGAGGCGTTCCCCAGCAGCAGTGCTGCTTCAGAGTCCATCAGAAAACTCCATCCTTCGACTGGACTCCATACTGGCATTTTAATTTCTTCATCACCTGTGCAGCCTCGACCTGAAGCCTCAAACAGCCTCCTGCAAACCCTCAAAAATATTTCTGGTCAACCTCGTCATATCTAGGTCACACAGCTTTTATCCCAAATGGCTGAAACGGTGACAGAAAGGAGGGAAGTTTGCTTTGACCTGAAAGAAATCTGCCTCCGAGCTTTGAAAACATGTTTGTATTTTGTTTTTAAAAGCCTGTGAGGTTATTTTGTAATCTCACCTACGCACAAGGCATGCTGTCAATTTTTGCTTGGCTTTGGTGTTTCATCATTGTGCAAATGTACTAAACTACACTGAGTGTCAACAACCACGTTGTGTAATTATTAACTGTGTTTTTGTGGGAATATATAGGATAATCCTGCAAAATGAGCAAAAGAGCATTGTGCGTACTCATTCCTCATGTTAAGCCTTTTTTCTCTTCCACTTGGCTAATATTTGCACACTTACAGGACAGGTGGTCTAAATATTTTAAGTGTGTGCTGGCTACAAGTTCAAGCTTGCAGTCTTGGGGAATTTAAACAAGGAACAAAAGCGGACTTCAGCCCTGATTCAAATGCAAATGATGTTTGATTGAAAAGTACAACAGCGAGTGAAGATGAAGTGCTGCTGCTTCTAAAAACACAGAGACAGTAGAAGAAGAAGAGGAAGAAGAGAGCGCAGCTGAAGGAAAAGAGAGAGAGGGCCTGAGACACCACTGGGAACTGCTTTCAGATGCAGAGGCCGTCCCACGGCTGCATACTGTAGAAGAGACGTTGTCATGGAAACAGGGAGGCAAAGTCGGCTCTTCATAGCGCTATATAAGAACAACCCCCTCCCCCCTTCCACTCCTCCCTTCCTCCTCTACAGACACAGAGCCAGGACAGGAAGCCAGACCACAACCTGCAGGTCCGCTTCCTGTAGCAAGAGACAAAGACAGGACGGGTGGTGCAGGTACACAAGAGGTCAGTTCATCTGCAACACGTGACCGTAACCTGTCATTACTGCTCTCAGTGTGCAGTGTCATCTGGCCTGGTTAAATGCTGCTTCGAGACGGCGATGAGGTGTCCCAAACACCTTTCAGGGCACCATGCAACAGGAGGATACGATCAACAACAGATGCCTGGCAGAAGAAGCAGGGATGGGAAACTTATCGTACATTCTGTCCAGAATCTGTTGAATCGTGCAGCTCTGTGTTTGCTGAGCTCAGATTTTTATCTTGGGTTCTATGTCACCACAGCTTCAATGCTTTTGTTGTATTGTAAAGATGCATTAGTGGAGACACTGCCCAAGTCTCCAAGGTCAAAAGTATAATGTTGTGACACATGCAAAATGAAAATGATTAATATCGTTGTCAACTTAAAAAATTAAGTAAACATATAAACAACTATCAAAAATCTGCAGATGATGTTTTTCCATCCACTAATCAACTCACATTAAACGTGCAATACCAATATGCAAGAACTGGCCACCTGTTGAATTCATACTCCAGACAAATGGGGGGCAGCATATCACCAGAGGAACCGCTAACTGCTGCTAACTATATTCTCTTGGATGGACGCCAGTTTGACAAGGCGTAATAAGGTTACAGCACTGAGGTGATTTACAGCAGCGCCAAGACTCTGACTCCGAGGACGACAAAGACACGAGGCAGGAACAGGAGAGGTGTGAAGCAGCGGACAAGGACCGAGGGGGAGGCCGGACATCAGCAGCAGGGGAACAATCTAACTGGGTGAATGACAGGTTTATTTCTACCAAACCAGAAGTGATTGTTGGAATAGTGAAAAGACGATCCATGACAGTGTTTGGTTTCTGTCAAATTCAAGTGTTCATTTTTCTGAGAAGTTTGGTTTTAATTAGTTATTTGATGCTATAAAAAGGGGGTGAAATGATTGACAGCCGAGCCCTGATCGTGATTGAGGGTTTGTTTTTTTTTTACAGATTATTTTTTGGTCTTTATTTTGATAGGACAAGCAAAGAATAATAGGAAATGGAGGAGAGAGAGGGGACCACATGCAGCAATGGGCCCTGGGTTGGAATTGAACCTGGGCTGCTGTGGTGTTAACACAGCCTTAGTACATGGGGGCCCATGCTCTAACAGGTGTGCATTTATCAGCCAGCTCTGATGACGTGCCGATATTATTGTGCAACCCTAATCCCAATACCAACATTTGAAATTAAAAAAGCCATTATTGTCTGATACTGATAGGGTGGCTGACATAATGTGAACCCCCCCATGATACTGTATATGATTTGCAGGCAGGCTGCTTTAATCCATTCTGCTGAAATACAAATTGGAGATGTTTTCTTCAAGTCTAATCAGCGAAAAATAACATGAATCCAATGTGTTTAGATCAGATTTAAACCTGATCTTGAAAATAAAATGCAATTAATCTTCAGACTTTTTCTTTAATCACACCTCATGTGTCAGAGCAGAGAGAAGACAGACGAAGAGATTTCAGCCCTCCTCTCTCACTGTCAGCCTGTTTTGTATCCTGAGCAGGAAAACACCTCAAAAAAAAAAAAAAAGAAAGAAAAAAAAAAAAAGTCTGAATGCGCGGCAGCCAGACTTCATGTTTCTGGCTTCTGGATGGAAAACTTGCCTTCAGTCAGCATGAACATGTCTGCAAATGATTACAGAGTTTACGCACACAAATCTGGTCCAGTCGCTTGGAAATTACAAATGTGGACCGTCATGGAGGAGATTTGAGAAACAAATTAGAGCTGTTTGCTGACTGAACAAACAGCTGGTGAGAAAGAAAAAAGCAGAGCAGAACAGTCCGAAAGCGAAATACTCAGAAATGCTACAGCCACTCATCCAAATGTTACGCTGCTCCTACATTTCGCAACACTTTTCCATGGAACAAAACTGCATCTGACAAGAGATTTCAAGGACAGGCCCTTCCTCCACACACATAACTAATGCTTCTGAAAAAAAAGAAAAAGAAAAACCCCTCGGGAGTAAAAAGTGGAGGAAAAAAAATGTCTGATTCTTGTCACATTCCATCAGACAAAGAAGTCAGATACGCTTGGAGTGAAGTCAAGCTTTAAGAACCGAGTGGTTTCGAGAGCGCTGTGCAGAAAATGGAGCTCTGTGGCAGCAACAGAAAAGCTTACAGGTTTATCTACAATCCCTATATCCCTACAATACTGGGGGGAAAAAAATGCAAATAAATGTTTGGAAAGAGGATAAACATCAATAATACCAGCAAGAGGAAACAGGATTTACGGAGGCGAAAAGAGAAGAATAAGAAATGGTTGTTTACAGTGTGTGTGTGTGTGTGTGTTGAGGGTTAAATAGAGCCTTTAAAAAGAGGCAGCGGGAAGCCTCACATCCTGCTCGCTCAGCGATGACCTTTGCCACTGATTCATTATGTTTTCTTGATGGATTGTATTGAATTAAACCACACAGCACTGATAAAAAGAAAAAATATGAAATTTTTTTTGTTGTTGTTGTTTAACTGCACTGTGAAACTTCGCCTGAACATTTTTAGCTTCAATATTTCTTATTTCAACCTGGCGGATCTGTGACGTAGTACGCACAAAATAAATAACGAGTCCAGCTTTTTCTGGATGGTGCACACGTCCTCATAAAAAGCTTCAACGTCACCCTCTCAGATGGATTTGTTATCTCCTGTTGATGTGAAGTGACTTTGCCGCCACAAGTGATTCATTTCAGCAAAGGGGGTGAACCCTCAGTGTCAGTACAACAACTCCGTTTTAGCTCATCATATGGCATATTTTCAAGGAAATTCGCTCAGAGCTTTAAAAACATGCCCCTTTTTCAACAGGCCATTAATCATTTATATAAAATCTGTACAGTAATCTACAATAGTGGACCTCAGGATGAGCAACAAAGGGGTAACGTGCAAAAGATGTCGTATAGAGAGTAGAAGAAGAAGCAGAGGAACATTACAAGAGACAGAATGACAATATCAGGCAAATCCAGTACAAACATATAAAATGAAGTAAATATCAAGTTAAGTAAAAGACTACTTTTCTGAATAAATGACAATTCATCCATCCATCCATTTTCTACACCTACTTATTCTGTTCAGGGTCAGAGGGTGCTGGAACATATCCCAGCATGCATTGTGCTAAACCGCTTTCTGACACACACACATTCACACCTACAGGACCTTCAGGCTTCATGCAGTTCACTTGACCTGCATCCCTTCGGACTGCAGGAGAAACTCCACACAGAAACAATCAATCAATACTAAACAATTAATAGAAATTGATTAATCTCCTGCTGAGTTACTAATGGATCCATTGACGAGCCATTTCCCGGGGGATGGCATCAACACAAGAACCATCTTCTAAAATCTCCACCAGTGTCTCCTCCGCTCCTTGTCCCGAGCAGACACACCTCACATCTCTGAAGCTATGATGTATTATTGATGTGTCAGCTTTTGTTTATGGTCACTGTTGCTGCTATGGGGATAAACAAGAGGAAGTAACCCCCCATTAACTCCCCCACCCCCTCAACCCACAGTTCTTGGACAGAAGAGGTTATGAGCTCCACTGACTGTAAGATATTTCCTCGAGGGTTTCCGGTCTGCAGCTGAGAATAAGACTGAGGCTAAAGAGTCTAAACGCAGTCTGAACGGATGCGACAAACACCAGTAGGGTTTATTTTTAGAAAATGACATAATATTTTCATTCATTGGTTATTTTTTCAATTAATCAAATTGATAGTTTAGTTTATAAAATGTTGGGAAATGAGGACAAATGCTCTTTGTTCCCAAGTCCAAAGTGTCGTCTCTTGATTCCTCATTTTTCCTCAAGTGTTAAAGAGGGAGACGGTTTATAATGATATGAGACAGAGAAACGCTGTTAATTCTGATACTGTGGAAACTGTTGATCAATTCTCTGCCAATCGATAAATTGACTAATGATTTCAGCACCATTATACACCCTTTATGGAAGATGCTAATATATTTATTGATACCACAATGCACACGTCTGTATTTGTTGACTGTTCAGTGCATTACTTAATTCTTACACTGCATTTTCCAGTGAATATGCTAAATTGTTTTATTCCTTACTTTAAAGATGTCACCAACAAGTATTTTCATCGTTAATAAATCATTTAGTCCACAAAAACGTTTGATGGTCATCACAAGATCCCAAAGTGATGTAATCATGTTATGAATTGTCTTGATTTGACCCTACAATAAAGAAAAATCTGAAAATGATATAAAACACAGAAAAGCAGCATATCTTCACATTGAAGAAGCCAAAACCAGCATTTTTTGTTCACTTGATAAACAACTCAAATGCTTCACCACTTTAGTTCTGTAAGGATTCGTTGATTTATCGCTTCATCAAATGACAGGAAATTAACCAACAACAACTTCATCATCATCAAACCTTTATTTAAACAAGAGCAATCTCTCTTTTTCAAGGTCACCCTGAATAAAATACATGTACAACATATACCTAAATATAAAATATAATAATATAATACGTATATACAATTCGTCATAGATTAATATGGAGCACAAATGTCAAAATTCTTTTCTTCTGCTTTTCTGTCTTATATCATTTTTGGATAGTGGGTGGAAAAAAATAAGTTTTGAGGACATCACTTGACTGTGAGCATTTTCCACTAATTTCTGACATACATTAAGGAACTTTTTTTATTTAAATAAAAGATTTTTTTACCGAAAAAAAAGCTGTCATCGCTTTATTTTATGATTTTATGATCGATTAATCAATCAATTTGCTAATTGTTTCAAGGCAAACAACTTTGAAAGTATTGCTCTTGCACAGATTGGTTTCTAACTGAACTGACCTCATTTTGGTCTCTTGACTGTGCTGCTGTGACACCCAAATATCTACTCAGGATTTAAAAAGTCTTAACTTTTCTTACATAAATATTTAAACAAAAACAAGTGAAGCATGCAATACAGGCATTCCTATAATTAAGACTCGTGCTGAAACACAGAAATGTAATTGACCAAAAAAAATGTAATTGTTGACATAATTTATAAATGTAATAAGGCAAATGTTCTCATATTGGATCTGGCTTCTCAGATGTGATGATTCACTGCTTTTCTCTATTTAATTGATTATAATTTGAATTTCTGTAGGTAAAACTACAAAGATGTCACCTTGGGCTCTGGGAACTTGCGATGGGCAGTATTTTCTGTCATTTTAAAGACAAAACAATTAATAAATCCTAAAAAAAAAAAAAAAAAAAGCTTGAGAGATTCATCAAATATTAAAATGACTGGTGGTTGCAGCTTTATAATAATAGACTTAAAAAAAACAAATCCATGATAGTGTGTGTGACAATGAATAGCAGCAAGAGAGACAGTGGGAGAGAGAGGCTGGCTTTCAGCAGGGCAGAGAGAGAGAGAGAGAGAGAGAGAGCTGGGAGGAAGGTTATAATGATGGAAATGTATGTGCAGCAGGGTCATCATTAGAAATGGTATTGATCACCTGAAGAATTATTGCACAAAATCACCTACAAGCACAGTCAGTTTTGCCAGACACGAGCTGTAAAAGATGTCTAATTAACGCCTGTGCAAATGAGGCCAGGTGTGCATTTAAATATGAACCCACTGACTTCAAGCTCTCAGCTAATATCTTACCTGTTTTTCCAGCATGATCATTCTCTCAGTATCATGACCTTCATGGAGTATTTATCCATGCGAGTTCAGGTTCACCGTTAGACACACTCCTCCAGCGCCAGCATCTTGTTCTTCACGGATGAGCGAGAAAAAAAACAACAAGAACGAATAAGAAATAAGGTTAGCTAACTAACAAGCGTTAACGCTGAGGAGCTAGTAGACAGCTGCGATGCTTTATCCTTGGGAGAAATGTCCTCACTGACTTCAGCATGTCTCGACATCAATATAAAAAAAAGCATCACGGAGTGTTTATTCATGGAGGAAAACACCACTTCGGTCAGTGGACGGGGGAGGGAAAAAAAAACAACCAACTGCGAGCTGAGGGCTTGCTAACGTTAGCGTGCTAGCGTTAGCCAGCTAAACCCAGCGATTATCAAAATTTTATTTGTCTCCTGCTGCCTTCATCCATCGCCACCCCGCTCCCTTCCAGTCACGCTCGAAAAAATACAACGGAGACGTCTTCTCTAACATCGGATCTCAAATCCCCGACGTTGCTCGATGACGACATCCCACTTAGGAGTGGTCAGTCCGGGGAAGATGAGGTGATTTGACCACTGTAACACTGATGCTTAAATGGATGTTAGTGCTGGCTGAGGGGGAATCTCCGCTTTCACCAAGACAAGACGCTGCTGCTGCTGCTGTTGCTGCTGCTGCTGCGGTCAGGGGGAATAAGAGCATCTCAGAGCAACGACGCTCCTGAACGCAACACACGTAGAACGACGAAGAGGGGCGAAACGGACGCTCTTAAACAGACTCCAAATTTAATTAATTATTATTTAACCCTTTTACAGCACTTGACATTTCATACATTATTATTTTTTTCTATTTATTTATTTTATTTTTTTATAAATTATTAAGGGGGGGTGTGCATGTACGGGCCATGACAGCAGACCACAGCCTGGTAGACTAAACTCAGGTCAACGAAACCCGGTAACATCCACCCCTCGCGGTGCATTTTGGGACTTTATGTAAAAACCAACATGGCGGCCGCTTGCGGTAGAATGCTTTGTAAAATCGGCTGGAATGTTTTGGAGTCCCATGCCGCCCGTCGCCCCGGTACCTTTTCATACCCGGTGGGGAATGTGAGCGTCTTTGGGTCCAGGAGGGCCTACGGTACTGGCGGGGCCGTGGTCCGGGCTAAATTGCTCTCCTCTTTGCGGGGAGGAAGGGGCAGATTGCTGGGCTGTGCTTTTCTGCTCGGTGGAGGATTGGGTTTATATCAGACTGTGAAGTTCAGTGTCCAGCAGCACCTGGCCGAGGAGGAGGAGACCGAGGTGAGTGTCCGTTCACCGGTGTCGGTAATGGGCTCACACCGTCAGGCGGTAAACGGTGTCCCATTGATCTCTTGTGGCAGTTTTCCATTGACAGCAGTTACCTCACATGTCTGCAGACAAGGTCACCTGATTACATTGATGGAACTTAGTACATATACTCAGGTACTATACGATTAAGGGAGGCCTACTTGTACTTTACTTTACTATTTCCATTTATGCTACTCTCTGTTTCTAATCCACTATAATGAGAGGGAATAAACATTATATTTTTTACTCGACTACATTTATTTGGAGCTTCACTTAGCATATTCTCTATAGTAATACAAAATAAAGCGAAGTAATAAATTCTGGTGGGTTTATTATTATGATTATAGTTCAAGCTAACTAGCAGTTAGCTATATAAATAAATTAGCTCAACCTTAAAAAGCTGCAATATTAAATGGATGCTTGCTTACACATGAAAGCGTCAATAATTATAGTTCAGTTGTATGATATAGTGTATATTATTCTGAAACAGATAATTCTGTGCAATAAATACTTATATTTTTGGTACTTTGACTGTCTGAACTGCTGCTGTCATCTGCAGGTGTTGTTACATCTGCTGTCCTCATTATCAATATTTCAGGTCACTGTGTTGAATCAACTTTACTTGACTGTCTGTTTTAAATTCATATTTTCAGGACCAGCATTATTCAAATCTACATAACTCTATTTTAGATATATGACAAACTGGTCAGGTTAAATAGCAGTGCATAATAAAGACATCAAGAGTATATTATTACAGTTACAACAACATCATATAGCCCAAAATTTACATGGCTGTATTTTGAATTTGGGTTTAACCAAATTATTGCAATTGGGGTCAGTGCTCTTTGTGGATCATCTATGTAATGGTTGATGTATGTAAATAACCCCAAACAGATCTGAGTCAGAATCGGTTCTGATCAGAACCGACACCATGTAATCGCTGTCAGCTAATATTGACCAAAGTATGAGCACGAGTCTAGCTCTTGCTGTTATAACGGTATAATAATGTCCTTAGATTTGGAGTCATGACATGTTCAACAATCACATATGGGTGCAATATTTGGGTGTCCTCGTACTTTTGGCAATCTCCGCTACCTTGTTCCAGGTTCCAGGAGGAGGTCTGAAGTTGACTCTGTACCAGTACAAGACCTGCCCCTTCTGCAGCAAGGTGCGAGCCTTTCTGGACTACCACGGGCTGCCGTACGAGATCGTGGAGGTGAACCCTGTAATGAGGCAGGAGATCAAGTGGTCGGTCTACAGAAAAGTTCCCATCCTGATGGTCGATGGCGACGTGGTAAGATGTTTAAATCTCAAGATGAGAACACTCGACATTGCCAAAATGTTGGGTCTCTTCACATCAGATAGACGTTACAAAATAATTAGCATTTTGTGTAGTATTATTTTAGTAGTGCTGGCACTTAATACTTCTTTAAAGTCGTCTTACGCTTACAGAAAGTAAGTTTCCAAAAGCAACACACCTTTCTACCTCAAAACTAGTGTCAACATGTCAGAGCTGGTTAAAACTGGATTAAAAACTTATTTGGAAATCAAATATTTGTATGTATTAACACCAGAGAGCTGCTTCAAGCTTTTCCCAATCTGATAAGAACATTTTGTCTTGTTTTAATTCAGAAGTTAAACGAGTTAATATTTTACATTTCCATAAATGTGCAGTCATTTTCAATAAAACCCTCCATGTGTTTTAAAAAAAATAAATAAAAAATGTCTCTCTTTTGATGCTCATCTCCAGCAACTGAATGACTCGTCTCTCATCATCAGCTGCCTCAAGACACATTTAATCAACAAGTAAGTAACACACTCCAAAACCTGTATGTTAAAATTGAATTATGAGGGGAGAACATGCAACATGCTCGTAGTTTTCTACAGTATTATACAATATAAGTGATGGAGAACTTTTTATATCTAGCCATGCAAATAGTTTTGATTTGATAAAGTTTTGCTTTATCTATTTCTGGAATTTTGGGCCTCCACTCAAATACAATGGAGCTGATTACGATTTAGTTGATGATGCTCAAAGCATTGAAAACCCCCCAAAAAAGTCCATCGAAATGTCCCAGGCATCCTGGATAATCTACATCTTCACTGTTAACGGTAAAGCTGCAACTATTAGTTGCTTAATCGATTGTCATCGGCTGGTTGCAGCTCCTTGAATGGAAGTATTTTATACTTTTCTTTGTGCTGATGTGATGATAGTAAATTGAATATCTTTGGGTTTGGGACTGCCAGACTAAACATGTCTTCACCTTGGACGTGGAAAATTATAACGGGCATTTTTCACTATTTTATGACCTTTGCAGTCAAAGCAGTCAAATCAAAAACAAATAATGAGCCGATTAATTAGTACAAAAAAAATAATCTTTACTTTTCTAAAATTGCAAATAACCAAAAGTATCTGCATGGATAGATACCACTAGAGGTAAGAGAGAAAATAAGCTGCATCTTTTTGTAATTTGGATGCTCTGACCTTTTAAACGTGAACCTTCACCATCCAGGAATAAAAGTGTGTCTGAGCTCCTTCGTTGCTACCCGGAGTTGAAGTCCGTGAACGACAGTGGGAAGGAGGTGACGGAGTACAGCAACAAGTACTGGCTGATGCTGAACGAGACAGAGACTGCAGCAGTTTACCTCGAGAAGGGAATGCAGAAGTAAGTCCAGAGCTGCTGCTCACACACAAATCACTAAAGATAGAACTCATGTCCCAGGACCATCAACATACTCTTATTTTGAAAAGTTGCAAAGTTGTGGCTTGGCTGTCATCCAATGGCAACAGCTAGAACTGGATGTCATTTGAAATCGTTTAATGTTAGTGCCAATACAAAACCCTTTTTTCATTACCAAAAGAAGCCAAAGTTTTACTATGTAAATGACATGAAAGTCTTATTGCTACTGTGTTGTAAACTGTACTGTGTTCTTGTTTGTTTTTTTCTGTTATTAGAGAGGAAATGAAGTGGCGTCAGTGGGCCGATGATTGGCTCGTCCATCTTATATCTCCCAATGTGTACCGAACTACTGGCGAGGCCCTGGCTTCCTTCGACTACATTGTACGCGAGGGCAAATTTGGCACTTTTGAAGGTTTCTTTGCCAAATATGTCGGTGCTGCGGCCATGTTTCTCATCTCGAAAAGGCTGAAAAGTCGGTGAGTTACACATGAAGAAATATCTTATGATCTATCCCAGACTGAAATGCTAGACTGAGTTTCGTTCTGCTTAATTTTCAAAGATGGAGTTTGATTCTTTTTTCTTGTTTGTTTTTTTTGACACAGACACAACCTGCAGGACGACGTCAGGCAGGATCTCTACAAAGCAGTTAACGATTGGGTGGCAGCCATCGGCAAGAAAAAGAAGTTCATGGGTGGAGATCAACCCAACCTGGCCGACCTGGTGGGGGAATACGACTGTCTCTCTCTGCAGCTTCTATGTTCACTGTACATGGACTTGCACCTTGGTCCAGAGTGAAATGTTTAGACAATTATTAGATGGATTTTCATGATATGAGGCCATGGAAATTTGGTCCTCAGAGGATGAATGCTGAGTTTGGTGATCCCCTGACATGCTAGGAAAATTACCACTTGTGCAACACTTCAGTTCATGACAAAGTAGTTCTGAAGCTAATTTAAAAAGTCAAGCCTCAGTTTATCTTTGAGATAAAAGCAAGAATTCACTCACAGAATTCAGACGTTCTGTTTTTGTCTTGATCCTTTCTTAGTGTTTATTGTGATCCTGAAAAAGAAAATAATTTAACTTTTTCACAGTTAGTCTTATACATAAAAAAAAATTAACACATTTTAAACAAGCATTTTCTGCTAACAATAAAGGTTACCATATTAATGTTAATTTACTAAATCAGAATGTGCTAAATATATGCTAAAATTAGTATATTAATAAACTAACAAAGTTTTACTTTAATGTATTAAACTGCATAACATGCTAACTGTGTGCATGTTAACATCTATTACTCTTCTTTAACAGTTACCGGTATGTTAAATATATTAAGTGAGCATGTCATCATGCCAATCCTAAGGTTAACAAGTTGACATGCTAACAGGCTAATTAATTAGCACACACACATAAAGTCTAAGATGTCCTATAGCGGCCACTCCACAGGTTAATCCTTGAATTTTCTTTTACCCTGCTAGTGTTTTTTAGGTCAACTTTTCATTTGTTCACTTCTGTCTGCAGGCAGTGTTTGGCATCCTCAGAGTGATGGAGGGCCTGCAGGCGTTTGACGATATGATGGAGAACACCAAGGTCAAACACTGGTACAGACGCGTGGAGAGGGCGTCGCTCAACCACGAGGGGCGAAACTGAAGCCAAAGTGAGTTGGAGGAGACCACGTAACGCCGAGCGCTTCCGGCCTCAAAAAGACTGAACAGTAAACTGCCAGACAGACAGTGGTCAGCATCAAGAAGCAAGAAGTCCTGCTTTGATTGCTGAAAGTTTGGTCACTACTGCCCTGATTGATTTCCTGCTCGAGTTTAAACCTGTTGATTTGTAGAAATCACACATGTCAAAATACTGTTGCCAGATATCGTAAGTTTACTGTTTAATGACCAAACTGCTTTGTAGAGGAACCATGAAGTCTACTGTTCATTTAAAGGTATTTTACTCACCTCTACTGGTGAACTGTGGCAACTGCAATATTATCAATAAACCATACCTTTTTGATTGATATTGAAACATACTTGACCAACACAGTGCAGTCACATTTTCACATTTTGGAGAGGTGAAAATATCAATTACTGTCCCTTTAATAGTTTGACAGCCTAGAGTCTGGGAAACATTTCCAGGCCTTGAATTAGTCCCACAGAAGGTCAGACAAATGTTTAACTGAAATATTTCCTCATAACCAAAAAAAAGGTCATTTTGGAGCTGCTCATATTTCACATACAGTGCTGTATATTGTTTCTCTAGATGAACATGGTCTACTTTAGTGGTTCTCAACCAAAGATTGTGTGCTTCCTCAAGGATTCCTCACTGTATTTATGAAGAAAAAACATACAGATCTATTTTTATTTCTTCATTTTGCCCAAATATTTGCACAGTTTCTCCTCTCAAACACTTCTGACTGTAAAAAAGGAACAAAAAGGAAAACAAACAATTGCAGGTCAAGTATACAATGTTGACTCTCATTACTCAGCTAATTTGTCATTTAAGTAGATTTTAAAGGCGGACACATTGCCCTAGAAAAACATACTTATTTAGATTTTCTTCGAGGTTCGGTGGTTTCTGTTCAGACTTGTTGTCATGAGATCAGGTTATCTCTGTTGTCTTTATTTCTCTGTAACTGATGCAGGATCCGTCTGGCAGTGAAGAATCAAACTCATCGGCTGTAGTTCTGGTAAAATAACATGTTAAGAACTGGTTAGCTGCCAGTTTGAATGTACTTAATATGCAAACTGCAGGTTGACTAATGAATTAATTGCATTAAAGCCAACTCAATGTGAAAAGTTGTAAAAAAAAAAAATGTAATAAAATAAAAAATGAAACCTGGAGTCGTGGGATTTATTTGAGCACCAGGTAACATTTACGCTGTATGACACAGGGTTTGGTGTTAGGTGTGTAACAAAAATATATAAAAACAGTATTTTCTAGTTACACATGCAGGATTATGTTTAAGGAAGGAGGAAAAAACTGCAGAGGCAAATACACTTTTTACTGTATTTGATTCACATTATTACAAAATATCTTCAAATTAATAATGTATTTTCACAAGTGAAGATTTCATTTATCCCTGCGGGGAAATTCACAAGTGTCCCAGCAGTATAAAGTAATTACTTTCACCTTTAATGCAGCACCAACTATAAACCAGTAATATATTCTGAAATGGGCCATTCTGTAAAATTACTCTTATTTTTGGTGATTTCAGTAAATTTGTTCTTGTACTTAATATTTTCCATGCAGGACTTTAACTTGTTTCTACATTGTTATATTACAACTTTTAGTGAAGTAAATGATCTAATCGTCCATAATTGCTGACTATCAGTCCAAAACCCCAAAAAATGACAGAGAAAATCCTCACATTCTAAACGCTTAAACCAGAGACTGTAAATTGTCAATCGGTCCTCTTGCGTCCTATTTAACATTTGTAGTATCCGATTTATTCTTTTTGAAAATTGACAATTACTTTCATGAGGGCAAAAAAACAAAACATGGACGACAGACATTTCTCGTAAACTGCTGATGAGGTTTTATTTCAGACATCTGGTGTATAGAGACAGATTACAATCATTGTGGTAATACACCTGTATGATCTACATTATATTTAAAACACACCTACAAAGCATCCGTTTCAACATGTGGATCAAATAATTTTTGTGTTTTGGAAATATTGACAGAAGCACTTGAACTCCTTTATATTCCTAAACGTGAACTAAACTCATTAACAATGATTAAACTGACAGTTTTTGTCACTTTGTTCCACATGGTGGATTCGTTATAAAATGAATAGCAAAATAGCACTTCAGCTAGTCAACACAATTTTGATTTGAACAGCGAGACTACACAAACAGCAGTGATCCTGTAGGGAACAAATAAAGTTAAATAAAAAGTTTTTTTTCCCCCACAGGGATTACAACAAACTAACAGCTCCACGTTTTGATCTTAGAACAGCAGAAAACATGCACATTTTGTGGATTAAAATGCACGGGAGACATTAAGATCTCGACACAATGCATAATCATTTAAGAACTTTTTGGACTCCTTTTGTTGTGCGCACACAAAGTATATTCCAGAGCTGTAACAAGCAGAAAACCTTTTTTTCCAAAGTGGTTTTCAAAACTGCTGCAATATTTACTTTGGAGTATGAAAAAGTATTTTAGTGTGCTTCATTTTACATCAAATTCCTCCTGATCAGTTCTTTGAGGCCATCAGCAAATAAACCTCATACAAAGTTCAGGGGCTGCATTACTTCTGGGTTCGACAGTCGTGACAACCATCTTCCTGCAGGAGCAGCTTTGATACTTCCTTGCTGATTATAGGCTAAAGGTCCCCTGCAGAGCAAGTCTCCTTCCAGCCACAGAGCACACAGTTCCCCCCCGGCATGAGACCGCATCCCCGTCTCTGCTTTATCCAGCCCTGATAGACCACACCATGCAGGCAACATCCCAACGCAGCTCCTCCTCCATCACGACCTCCAGAACACGGAGCTCAGCTGGCCTTTGGGCGGACTGATCTGTCGGTTCTGCAGCGAAGTCTGCATGTGGGAGACAAAGTCAGGTCGAGTTTTCTCTCACAATAAAACAAACCAAGATTGAGATCACAAAAACTAATCAATGCGCCTCATAAATTTATATTTTTGTTGCAGTTTGTTTTTCGTTTCTTATTCTCTGTTCTTTATTGCCTATTCTATTTTTAACTTTGGCTGTTTATCTGTTTTCTTTATGTGTAGAATGTGTAATTCTGTATTATATGATGACAAAGCTGAAGCTTAAACTGAACCAATTACAGACACATTTCATTGTCAGTGAAATAGTAGTAGTTTTAAATTTGGCTCCCCACTCTGCATTTCTACTTCTACATATTGCACAATAACATCTAGATTTAATGCGGTGCGTCTGAAACCAAAGTATTACAGATTTTAATAATGACATACCAGCTTCTGAGACTTCTGTATCCACCCATTACTACTAAAACAGCACTTCACTGTGCAAAAACAAAACGTCTACGCCTTTTTAACGTCACTTTTTGGGACGTAGCCATCTTGTTTGAGTAAAACTATTGTTGGTGACTGAACATTGTGACTGAAGTTTTAGGTTTTGGCTATGCAGAAAGGCTGATCAAAGACTGTAACTTGAGTTAATGCAACGCACAGATTTCATATAAAGGCACAGTGTCTGCCCAGGTCAGAGCTAACATTAGCAGTGAGTTAACATACCTCTAGAAACTGTTTGAGTCTGATGACTGAACCCATCTGTCCAGTGTTGGTCACTGCTTCGATTCTGGAGACATCAAAGCGACAAATTCGACACATCAGACAAAGTGAGGTAAACTTGAGTTGCTGCTAAAATATTTGAAAGACTCAACATGTTTTAAATCGAGAGTGAGCGCGTACCTCTGGAAGTATTCCTCTTTAAGGAGCAGGATGAGTTTCCAGAACTGGCCCTGATACTGCTTCATCAAAGCATTACCACAAACCTAC
Source organism: Hollardia meadi (assembly GCA_037974645.1). Classification (NCBI taxonomy): domain Eukaryota; kingdom Metazoa; phylum Chordata; class Actinopteri; order Tetraodontiformes; family Triacanthodidae; genus Hollardia; species Hollardia meadi. Next base: position 3,528,595 of record JBBPCS010000386.1, on the reverse strand, counting down.
AAAGACAAAAAATTGTGGGGTGAGGGGAGCAGCTCTGCAAGACGGTCAAAATGAACCTGCACTGGTCTTAATATCATCCTAAACTCAACACAGATCAACTAATAGACTAACACAAACAAAACCTTACAGCGAATAAGGAATGCCCAGATCGATCAGCCGCTGATCATCATCAGCTGATATATTCAGCGAATCAATGACTGCTCATCTGTTTTGCTAATGCGTCACAACAACTTAGCTTCCACTCCTGGCGAGGGGGCAGAATCCTTATGGATTCAGATTATTAATCTAAAATCTAAATATTATATTACTAGCATTATAAACAATTATTATAAAATAAATTACATCGGGCCATCGGACAAAAAAACACTGATACTTTTAATTGGAAAATTTCTGAATACTGGATCCGATAATCAGCCGCGTCTATCCCTAGTGTATTTCAACTGAATAATCTCCATGATCTAATTGGATCTGTGTGCCTAAAATCTGTGAATCTGTGACAATGATGTTATAAAGCTGAAACAGATGGTATAACAGGACTCACCTCAAGAAAGTCAAACAGCAGCGTAGCCGTGATATCTGCCAGAGGCTCCATATTGAGCATCTGAGCCAACCAGCGCCAGCCATGGTTCAGACCGTGAGGAGCAGACTGAAACACATCCAAGTACAAAGTGCTGTAGTTAGAATTCAACACAACAGATGCAGAAGCTGAGAGTCATCTTTGATCAGGATTTGTCATTTAGCTCCCACATAAAACAAATTATTCAAGGACTGCCTTCTTTCACTTACATAACATTGCAAAAATCAGGCACATACCGTCTTAAAAACATGCAGAAAAATTAGTCCATGCATTTGTTTCTTCCAGGCTGGACTATTGTCACTCTCTATTATCAGGCTGCCCTAAAATGTCTCTAAAGACTCTCCAGCTCATTCAGAACGCTGCTGCACGTGTACTGACAAGAACTAGTAGAAGAGATCATATTT